>WBNM01017816.1:1201-21760 GCA_013399055.1 Ramphastos sulfuratus | reverse complement strand
AAGCCTATGAGTGAAGTAGACATCACCATTATTTCCTTTTCACAGCCTATAATATAATTTTCTCTATTAAAATATTCCAATTAGCCTCAAACCAGCACAGTCCCATATGTGGTTGCACTTCCTTAACTGATTGTCATGATTTCTCACCCAAGCCTCATTCTATGCTTTTCTGCAACTTGTATAGCTACAAACTGCACCTGTGCCAGTCATTTATGGGGACAAATCTCGTTGACTGAAGACCCTAGACCCATTCCATGACATTTGCACTGTAAGCTTCAGCTTCCAATGCTGCACTCTTGAGCTTGGAACTTGTGGGGTTGTGCAGCAGGTCAGTGAGCTCCAGCTTGTGTAGCAACAGCTTGTGGTTTTGTCAGGTACTTGGTACTTACAGTTGCAGAGCTAAGTTCAGAGCAAAGTATAAGAGAAATGTCCTGTTTTGACTGTTTCTCAGAACCACAGTGAGGCATAGCATTATTTCTCTGAGCAAGTTAACTTTTGACAGCCCTGAATCCCTCTCATCATCTCAAATCATAGCACCCCAGTTTTTCCATGAAGGGTATCTTCTTTGTCCCTTCTGCACATCCAAATAGGTAGGTATTTTACATTTTACTCATTTTGTACAATGGCTGAATGGAGTATAATAATTATCAGAAGGCTGAAAGTTGAAGGTAGAAGAGCAATTAGAAACTAGGCTCAAATCTTGTACAACTGCTCAAAATTTAGTGGGAGAAGGAAATGCCATTATCTCCCTGTCATAACATTTGCAAGATGAAGATGATCTTTTTCAGGGAACTGTAGTCTATCAAACATTAAAGTTCTGGGATAAGCAGAAAGGTAACTTTAGCAGGAATACTTAAGGTGAATTTTATTGGCATGTTATGTGTAGGTTAGTCTAAGATTCAGCTTTATGGATAGAAACTTCTTAAGCAAAACTCAAGAAACTGATCTCATAAGCCATTAAAAATAAAATGTATGAAGGTTGAAGCAAAAAAGCAGAGAACTACCCAAGACTGAATCATAGAATCATAGAATCACAGAATGGTAAGGTTGGAAAGGACTTCAAGGATCACCTAATTCCAACCCCCTGCCATAGGCAGGGACACCTCCCACTAGTACAAGTCACTCAAGGCCTCGTCCAACCTGGCCTTGAACACATCCAGGGAGGGAGCAGCCACAACCTCCCTGGGCAACCTGTCCCAGGGCCTCACCACCCTCACTGTAAAGAACTTCCTCCTAATATCCAGTTTAAATCTCCCCTCTGACAGTTTAAACCCATTGCCCCTCGTCTTGTCATTACAAGACCTTGTAAATAGTCTCTCCCCAGCCTTCCTGTAGGCCCCCTTCAGATATTGGAAGGCTACTCTAAGGTCTCCTCAAAGCCTTCTGTTCTCCAGGCTGAAGATCCCGAACTCTCTCAGGAATCCTTTCAGTTCTCACTGCTGGCTGGTGAAAATGAATTCTGATGATAGGGCTGAGTGATAGATTGGACTGAATGATCTTGGAGGTCTGTTCCAACCTGCTTGATTCTATGATTCTATGCTTCTATGATGAATGTTTGTTTTCTCCTCTATGAAGCCTTCATAACTCATAAGACTACATGCAACAGCCCAATTGCAAAATCTGTATCCATGTTCCCATGCAATTAAATAAGCAAAAAGGAGAAAATAAGGTTGGGGTTTTTTTGTTTGTTTTTTTTTTCATTGATTATAAAGAGAAGCCACTGGGGCAATACTACAGAATATAACCAACTAACATTTTTAAAGTATATAAAGTGGTGTTTTGATAATGAAAGGTGGGAAAGTAACCCATGACTTGCAGTGACCTAGTGTCTTGGGGAGGAGCTACAAGGGAAAAAATTATTTATGACTGCCAGCACATGAAAGTGCGTATCTCCAGGCATATCTTACAACAATATTCAGCCCCTCATCTGACTGGTCTTATGAAACACCATGTGCTGTCAATGAATGACACAGCCATTGGAAAGAAACAGACAAACAGTGGCAAGATAAGGTTTGTACGCTCAATAGTGCTAATGCATCAATGACCTGGCAACTGGGATAGTGCTTACAAGAGGTAGGTTCAAGATTGCTATTGCATCCTATGTAGATAATCTCACTGAAACCAGTCTCAATTTAAAGCCATGAGCTGCCCAGCACTGAAGGATAGAAATTATGTTTACGCCTTTTGGGGAGTAAAAATTAAAATGCTGCACACCAATTGGAAGTTCAAAGGGTGATTCTATTTACCAGTAGGTAGGTACAGGAGCCAGTCAGGTAGAATTCACAAGGTAGGCCAAGCCTGTTGCACTGAAACCCTCTAGAATGCTTCACCCCACCCAACTTCAGCAGGCCTGAGAATAGGCCAAAACTGCCCCATCCCAACCCCATGCCCCCCACCTCAGTCCTACCTCAGGCCTAAGCAGACTGCATGAGGCAGAGCACTGTTCCCTGCCAGCTCGGAGCCATGTGCCACACACACACCATGAGGTAAGCAGGGACACTCGCTCCTGCCAGAGAGAGAAGTGAAGGGAGGAGCAGCTGCCAGGAGAAAAGAGCCATACNCTTATGAAACACCATGTGCTGTCAATGAATGACACAGCCATTGGAAAGAAACAGACAAACAGTGGCAAGATAAGGTTTGTACGCTCAATAGTGCTAATGCATCAATGACCTGGCAACTGGGATAGTGCTTACAAGAGGTAGGTTCAAGATTGCTATTGCATCCTATGTAGATAATCTCACTGAAACCAGTCTCAATTTAAAGCCATGAGCTGCCCAGCACTGAAGGATAGAAATTATGTTTACGCCTTTTGGGGAGTAAAAATTAAAATGCTGCACACCAATTGGAAGTTCAAAGGGTGATTCTATTTACCAGTAGGTAGGTACAGGAGCCAGTCAGGTAGAATTCACAAGGTAGGCCAAGCCTGTTGCACTGAAACCCTCTAGAATGCTTCACCCCACCCAACTTCAGCAGGCCTGAGAATAGGCCAAAACTGCCCCATCCCAACCCCATGCCCCCCACCTCAGTCCTACCTCAGGCCTAAGCAGACTGCATGAGGCAGAGCACTGTTCCCTGCCAGCTCGGAGCCATGTGCCACACACACACCATGAGGTAAGCAGGGACACTCGCTCCTGCCAGAGAGAGAAGTGAAGGGAGGAGCAGCTGCCAGGAGAAAAGAGCCATACCAGCCAGGCACTGCCTTACAAGCTGTGATACCAGCAAGTGGAACAGAGTCACAATGCTACCACCTCCTGGGACGGCCAGGTCCATCCCTTGGGACTCTTTCTGGAGGACTGTGTCTCTGTGGTCCTCTTAAGGGCACTCGGGCCCCAAACCCACCACATCGGTGCCTCCGTAATGGGATGTAATAATCCTTCTGTCATTTTTAAATGCATCATATCAACTGATAGGAACTCAGAGCAAGTCTACAGCTCCTGTGCAGATAAAGGCACAGCCTGCAACCAGATATGGCCCCGATGTGGAATTAAACATTTCTGATGAAAAATGTGAACAAATAGATATTAAAATCTTCCCATTATGAGGCATTGCCTTATTTCTACAGTCTTATTCCTATAATGCCTGCAGTTCCTTTCTTTCTAAACAGGGTGATAAATGCTTTTAAACAAGGTGACAAGGTAACGAGAAAGAAAATGGAGATCAAATATGGAATGATTCAGTGGTGAACGTTGCCTGCTGAAGGCACAGCTGAGATATCCATTGTTGAGGGTATTCCCCTATTATATGTTTTAGACAGACAAAGAATTTCGATACAGAAGAAAGAAAAGAAAAAAAAAAAAAAAAAAGAAAAAAGGAGTTGAGGCATTGGTATTTGTCTAGTGAGATTTACAAAATAAATACATTGCCCACAAGGAACCCTAGCAAATGGTTAAATTGTTCTGTGAAACAGTTTAAAAATCTTCTTTAAAGCTGCATTTTAGAGTTAACTCTGTGTTTCCCCTAAAACCTGTTTCATTAACATGTCTTGGCAGGCCTGCAGTTCTAGATGTGACTTGCAATTCAGAAGGACTAACATATAAGTATTTTCTGTTGCTCATTCTTATAGTAGTATGCTTTAAAATGCTTCAGCTGAGAGGATAAAGCAAGCAGAGAAATGGTCTTCCTGGCACTATTCCAGCACAGCTGAAATGAATTACAGCACTTTCAATGAAAGGCATAACAAAAGCCTTTTAAAACTAAACACATCTACCATGTGGGAAGGATTAGGGTGGGCATTGCTGAGCTGTATGAATTAGTAGTTCAGGTCCAATGGATAAGCACGCAGGCAGTGCAGGCAAATAAAATGAAGCACTAGAGAAACAAAGTTTTTCTAACACGTATGACAAAACAATATTGGAGAAGTAATTATTTAATAATGTTGCCCTGACAGATCTCCCAGTGATGTAAAGCAGGTATTACAATGCACTGAGCCACGAGAGCTGCAATAAGAAGGCTTCCCAATACCCCATCTTTTCATGGTTGTGGCTTGTTCATGTGTGTGTGTGTATCAAGTGAAACTTGAAAATGTCATAAAGCATTTGAAATTATGATATTCAATGTTATATCTTCTGAATATGTGCCAGAAAGACTCATGAAAACTACATTTGTCAGTAGCCTGATGATCTACTGGACAGCAGGCCATGCTTTTTTGCTAGAAAGTGATGATTTTAAATACTCTGTATTGTGATAGTTATTCATCACACGACATTTTATCTCAGTAATACCCAGATATATTTAGAATCCATAGGAAGTCTATATCAAACAGCTGTGCAGTCCAGAAAAGCTACAACATTTCCGTGGAGTTAAGTCAATTCACACAGTTAAAGGTTTGGCCTATATGGACACGTGTGGGATCACATAAATGCATGTCAATATATATGCAAAATGCTCTTTGGAGAAGGAGAACTACAAGAGTGTGTGAATGTGTATGTATACAGATTTCTATTTCCCTGATACTACTAAGAGACTGATCACTTCCTCCCAATTCTGAAGTCTTCCCAGTCAGCACTGATCATGTATTGAAGGTTTCACCTGAACGAGGAGAAACTTCTCTACAGTGAGGATGACAGTGCACTGGAACAGGCTGCCCAAAGAGGTTGTGAAGTCTCCTTCTCTGGAGACATTCAAAACCCTCCTGGATGTGTTCCTATGCGAACACCCTGTTTTGGCAGGGGGGTTGGACTCAATAATCTCTGGAGGTCCCTTCCAATCTCTAAGGTTCTGTGATTCTCTGATTCTGTGATCTCAGACTAGCCTTTGAGAAGTGCTGTCTTTGTGTTTTATGCAGCTCTGTCGCTGGCTTTTTGATTGTTTTTTACCTTCTTCCTTTCTTTTGGATACACACAAACTTCAAAAATTAGATATCTTTACCTGTGTTTTGGGTATTTCAGCTTTCACCCATAGCTGGCTGCAGGTTCCCATTCATACTGTTCCCCTCCCCTTAAGTATGATATGTACTATCCTGGCTTGTATCTCACACCATGGATTTAAACTATTATAAAATGTGTTAATACAGACTAATATGGAGTAAAAAGCATAAAGGTCAGAGACGTAATTTACAGTATTTTAGAAAACATCTTTCCTACATCATTTTACACTTATACCAGCAGTTTCTTGTACAATGCCTTTGCTTACTACAACTGAGAATCAAAACAAAGTGATTCCATATTTGTATTTTGACTCCTAAAGCCTGCTAAATCTGGATGTCTCAGCAGCAACACAAGTGGAAAAAGTTTCTCCATATTGAAGTATCCATAGAAACTGCAGGCTTTATGTAATGTATAGGACTCTGTTCAACCTCTTCTGTTAAGAATGAAGGAAGAGCTAGTTCTCTCAAATATATAGACTCAGAATAAATTTTCCCCTAACAAATGAACATAAAAGTCCCAGTCCTGGGCTTTTTAAGCTGCCTGATAAACCAACCTAGTATCCCCACATGGTACAGCACACAGATAACATATCCATGCTACTTATCAAATTAATATCTCTGCCCTGAGAGTTATGAACTGTCCAGTTTGTACCAGTATTTTAATTAATAGTCAGTAAATAAAGAGATAAACTTCATACTTTAGTGCCGTAGTAGAACTAATGTGTTGATGAAGTGGAATTGTTTGTATCTTTATCTCAATTTTAAGACAACAATTCTTTCACCACAGAATTATTGTTTTCAAGTCCAAATGGGTGCTTGGGCACCAAAATAAGAGCCTAGGTCTTTCTGGTGTGCAGTATCTTGGGAAGGGAACAAAAGATGTTCTTGGTTGGGAAGCACCAACGTGTCTCTAACTAATAGAAGCTTACTTCTCACACAACACACCCCATGGCCATGAAAGCACTTTCTTCATGCTGCAGCTTGCAATCAGGAGCATGTTGCAGCTGCATCAAAGTAAGATCATGAATGCTCCTAGATAGCACTTCTTTTGATGTAACTCTCCATTATGAATCTTAAAGAATCCCATTACTTCCACTGATCGGGAAAAAAAAATAATAAAAAATTAACCTGAATGGGAAGAACCACTCTCTGTCCAATTCACAATAAGTAAGTAAGTAAGTAAATAAGGAATGGAAACTACTAATTCTGAATATCCTGGGTTCCCAAGGGAGTCAGTACTTGCTTTCCTAATACCATAGGGGCATGTGCTCATTTCAGTAACTCAAAACTGCTCTATTTCTAATACACACTGTACTTTCCAAACTGGCTTGGTGCATGCTTGTTCTGTTTTTTATTTATCTGGGGTTTTTTTAGTTCATTGGTTGGTTGGGTTTTGGGTTTCTTTGGGGGGTTTATTTGTTTGTTTTGGGGGAAGGGGGTGGTGTCTGTGGGTTTGGTTTTGGTTTTTGGTTGGTTGGTTGGTTTGGGGTTTTGGTTGGCTGGTTTGGGTTTTTTTGTTTTTAATACAAGATGTTGATCTTACATAAGTTACTTTCTACCAGGGGAATATTTTGATGATTCCCAAGAATGTCAGTTGTGTGAAGCATCCTGCCAGAAGTGTATTGGACCTGAGACAGATGACTGCATCAGCTGCCCACTGACAAGGTATTTATCTCCTAGCATAGTGCATCACAAAGACCCTGCATTATCTGGAGAAGTAACTATATGCACTGGCTTGCAGAATCAACTGACGAAGATAGCAATGACCAGGACAAGGGAGAAAACAAGTCTTATATGCACAAGACAGCTACTTAGGTAGTAGATTCTTGCCAGATGATTTCCACAGACACAGAAAAATTTCTTATGGTATATGAAATACTCTCTGCTTCATTGCTACCCTTTCAACATTATAATTGCTAGAATCAGAACAGTGACAAGTTTAACAGCAGGAGTCTAGGACATCTGTAGCTGTAGACAGCCATAGAGTTTGGCACAAGATGTGAATATGAACACCGAGGCTTTCAATCAGCTAGCAATTCAGGCACTATTCACAGCACCTAAACTCTGTCCACTAACAGGGGCATTTTCAAGCCAGCCTGATTTTCTAACTTCTCATGAGGAATGGACAAACTAGAAAGAAGTTTTTTGACAGGACATTGCAGGTTAGAGGTTTATGTTTAGGTCATGTCACACAATCCAGGAGTCTACTGGTTTCTACCTCGTGTTCTACGAATAGCTTTGTTCTCACAACAATAGCTCAGGTTCTGTTGCACTGACTTGCATTGTAGCTAGATGATATTTACACCAGTGTGAAATCAGAATTAAATCATGTAAGGCAGAGAAAGCAAATTCATAACTGAGGAATTAGTTTTAAATCAAAATATGTTACATCATAAATGGCATTAGTGCAGGAAGCCTGCGCAGCATTTTGGACTGCAGACTGGATGTCTCCAATTCAAAACTGCATTTAAATTTGATTGTATTTATTTTCTTCACCTGTTTTGTGATCTTTACACATAGATAATTGTTTGGAACAAAACCATTACATAAAACCACCTACACACTTGCAGTAGTGAGATCTCTGTGACCTGTTGGAACGGTGCTTCCATGTCCCCCCAAATAAATCCAATTTGAATTTTGGCATCTAAGGTTTCCAAAAGATTTCTACACTCCTTCTGCACAGCAGGAAAGCTGTTAGCAAAAAGTCGTATTAGGACTCAGAAAGTAAAAGAAATAATCAAGGAAAAAATCTCACCCAAAGGCTAAGAGTAAATCCTTCCAGTGGATATTATTTGTTATATACTTGAAAGAAACCAGTTTAATTGAAATAAAATTCTACATTTGGTTGCTCTTGAGAATTTCAGGTGGTGTCTATTGAAGCGATGAGTGGCCATTCGATAATAACAGAGTAAAATTGATCAGTTCTACTTTCCTACAGGGGAACAACTTTTCTCTTTTAAAAGGATGAAGAGACTTGAGGAGGGGAAAATAAAATGAAAACTAAAACACTGAACAACCTGTTCTTCATGATAATTCAGCAGTAGATGTCACTTTATTTCATAATAAAATCTCTCAGAATTTTTTTTTTTTTTTTGACAATTCAAAACATAGTTACACAATTTATGGAATTGTCCATCTGTTTACTGTTTGAGCTGCAGAGGTTAGTAACCAGATCTGACTTACAGGTGTCTTCTGTTAGGGGCAACAGAAAAAAACACAATAGAACTGTATTCCACCACTGCGTAAGCTGTCTGTAAGGATGGCTGTCATTACAACCAGCACATGTAGTAGAACATGGTAATATTTGTATGTCACAAAATCACAGGTTGGAAAAGACCTTTGAGATCATGCAGTTCAACCTATTACCTCACACCATCTAATCAACTAAACCATGGCACCAAGTGCCTCATCCAGCCTCTTTTTAAACACTTCCAGCAATGGTGATGCCACGACCTTCCTGGGCAGCCCATTCCAATGCCAATCACTCTCTCTGTGAAGAATTTTTTTTCCTAATGCCAAGCCTAAACCTCCCCTGATGCAGCCTGAGACTGCGTCCCCTCGTTCTATCACCATTTGCCTGGGAGAAAAGACCAATCCCCAACTGGCTACAACCTCCTTTCAGGTAGTAGTAGAGAGCAGTAAGATCTCCTCTGAGGCTCCTCTTCTCCAGGCTAAACATCCCCAGCTCCCGCAGCCACTCCTCAGAGGGCTTGTGCTCCAGACTCCTCACCAGCCTTGTTGCCCTTCTCTGAACACGTTCAAGCACCTCAACACCTTTCTTAAATTGAGTGGCCCAGAACTGGACACAGTACTCAAGGTATGGCCTAACCAGTGCTGAGTACAGGAGCAGAAGGACTTCCCTGGTCCTGCTGGCCACATTATTCCTGATAGAGGTCAGGATGCCATTGGCCTTCTTGGCCACCTGGGCACACTGCTGGCTAATGTTCAGTTGGCTGTTGACCAGTACCTCCAGGTCCCTCTCTGCCTGG
Organism: Ramphastos sulfuratus; assembly: GCA_013399055.1. Classification (NCBI taxonomy): domain Eukaryota; kingdom Metazoa; phylum Chordata; class Aves; order Piciformes; family Ramphastidae; genus Ramphastos; species Ramphastos sulfuratus. The sequence goes on along the minus strand of WBNM01017816.1, from coordinate 12,406 downwards.
TTGCTCTCCAGCCACTCTGTCCCGAGCCTGTAGTGCTACATGGGGTTGTTGTGACCAAAGTGTAGAACCTGGCACCTGGCCTTTGGACTGTGCCCATCTGTCCAGCCTGTCAAGGTACCTCTGCAGAGCCCTTCTACCCTTTGACAGATCAACACTTGCTCCCAACTTGGTGTCATCTGCAAACTTACTATGGTGGACTCTAACCCCTCACCCAGATCATCAATAAAGATATTAAATGGGATTAGGCCCAGCACTGTCATATAAGTATAGTCCACCCACTTCCAGTACTTCTGCCGTATTGTTCCAAATACACAGAAGCCAGCCAGAGAGGGCTACATGAAAAGGCTGCATAATGGTCTCGAACATGCAGTCTGCATAGGACTACCTTACTGTCAGAGTGCAGAGCAGAGATGCATCGTTGCTGAACATTTCGTACGCCCATACAGGCTTCTCATTTATTCCCTCTAGTAGTTTGCCTTCAGCTTCGCAAGGCTTTTTAATTAGTTTCTAGGTTTTCTTTGTTATATGCACAGATTCCCAAACAGATTAGACATCAAGTAGCATTGAAAAATGGACCAGAAATTTTCATCATATGAAAGTATTTCATAACCTAGCAAAAAGAGAATATCCAGCACACAAACTCCTATGTGTTCATAGATATGAAATTCTAAAAATACAGTTCTTAAAGGCTGAGATTCAGATTGATTTTTTACTTTGTATGCAAGGGCATTTTACTGACACCTAGGTACTGTTCACAGGAAGCTTTTAAAGTAAAACTAATAGGAAACTTCTACAGATGATACCTTCACCAGCAAAGATAAAGACTTGCTTTTCTTCTAACAGACATAAGTGACCACTGCAGAGATTATGGTAGAAGGATATCTAGGTACAGAATCAGAACATGATGCATCTCAGAAAAGCCTCAGAAGGAACTAATATCTAATGTAGCTTAATATCTAAGTTCCAAACATGGTTGGTTTTCCATTTAGCAAATAGTATGACTATGATCAGGAAAATTAAGGACTAAAGAGCAAAGACTTCTGTAAATAGAGTGAAGGAAGAATATGCTTGATTTCTTTTAAGTTTCCTTTAAATTTAAAGAACAAGTAACTGCTAAGTCCGTAATCATGCCTCTCTCTGCCTCAAGAGTCTTTGATGATGGTCGCTGTGTTATGCAATGCCCCAAAGGAAAGTTTGAATTCAATGGACAGTGTCATTTGTGCCATCACACCTGCCTGGACTGCATAGGAAGTGAGCCTAACAAATGCACAGCTTGTGGGACAGGTAAGAAATATTTCCACTTGTAGCTGTTCTCCCTTTTCTTTGCCTCCAAGTTTCCTTTCTGCTCTGCTCTCAGGGCCAGTTGTTGGTGTCGATAAAATAAGTAGTGCTTTTGTTACTTATCTGTGTAATGATCTTTCTTTAATTCTGAAGAGAGCTGGAAGTTGCACATTCACTATTCAAATTCAAATCTAAATGATTCCACAGTCTAATTGCGACGAGGATAAGGACTACAGGTTGATCTTTTTTCCCCATTTGTTTGCCACACAGATAGAAGAGGGATTGAACGTTTCCTCTATCATGGGGAGTGCAGAGAGAGCTGTCCTCCAGGTCATTACCATTCAGACAATACCTGTGTGCCTTGCTCTGGCCACTGTGAGATGTGTGTGAACTCCAGCCACTGCAAAAGGTGTTTCAGAGGTTACCAGCTTACTCAAAACCTATGTCAGAGGTATAACTGTAAAGAAGGTAAGTATCCTTTGGTAACAAATATTCTGTTTCATTTATAGCAGAAATTTTGTTAAGGGTCTTGTTTCATGTATTGAAATATACCCCCACATCTGATTGTGACCTGATCTGATCTGATCTGATCTGAGGTGTAACCACTCCTTAAACTCCAGTTCTGATTCTCTTCTGATACTATGTTAATGTAAAATAGGAGTATTTTGCTCAGATTGAATGGGGTTACACAAAGACAAATGAAAAAAAAGGAAATGTTGTGTATCTTTCCCTTTTGTATTTGGATAAAGTTTATTTCCATTTACTTTGATAAATGTTTCCAAATGTTGGGCTTCCATTATCTAGAATTAATCCCAAAAAATGGTGATTTGCAAAACACAGGCGAAGTGGAAGATCCTGACTCTGAAGATTGCATACCATGTTTAGATGGATGTCAAAGCTGTAAATTGGGTAAATATTCCATTTTGTGAACCTTTATCCTTATTCTGAAGGTAGGAAATATTCCTCTTTCCTCCTCTTGTCATGAGCTTATGTGCATGCCTACCAAGTAAATGATATTTTTCCCAGTGTATTTAGTTCTGAACACCATATCTGAATTCTGTCTCCAGCATAATAGAATAATATTCTTTTTATTAACTTAGCTGCTAATCTTTGCAGCATTTTTACCCCTTTTAATTTTTTTCCTGTCTGAATGTCACACTTTTCTAACATTTTGAAGCCATTATCAAACATAGAAACTCATCACAGATGTTCACATTTTCTGGCCCTGAAAATCAATCATTAGCCTGTGCTTCTAATTAAAAGAAACAGACGTAAGGACAGATCTTCAATTTCTTTCAAAAGATAATCACTGCAATTGCAATGTTACTACCCTAAAAAAGTACCGAAACATTGATTCATTTTTCTATTGGGTGACAATAAAAAAAAAAAAAAAAAAAGGTCCTTCTCAACATAATATGATATCAGCAGAGAATTTGTTGCCTCCAGATAAATGCCATTGAACTTACTAAACATGATTGAATCTGTAATTCACTAGTCTGCTTTTACAGAGAACTACAAATTTTCAAACATATCACAATTAATTGTTTCCACTGTGTTTACATTAAGAAAAATATTTCCTGTAGCTATATGAACAGTGGTGGCATAACTGATCAGTAACTCGAGACTAAGAGGCAAGACAGTGTTCCATTAGAAAGGTAGTCTGAACTTATGGCCTTTTAGATTAATTTCTTCTTAAGACAACACAAAGTTTAGGTAAAGTAGTGCCCAAATAACTACTGATATGCCAAAACACGTAAAGCAATCTACATGGCAGAAAGTAAGACTTTGCTAAAATTTCCTTCAAGGCTTGTAAAGAATTAAAAGTAGACCTAAGCTATACTTCTTTTGGTGGAAATCCAGAGCAAGGCACTTATCTGTCAATTGTTATCTGAAATTGCCACTTGTTTAAAAAGGGACAAATCTGGCTTATTGTATTTCCAAATACTATTTCCAAAAGTGCAAAAGGTAGATACTGCAAGGATTATCCACCCCCTTCCTAAATTCTGACAAACATCCACAGACACAGGAGTTCATGTTGGGCCCTCTAGTTTCTCCATCTTGCTTCCTAATGTGATTTGGGGCCTGGTGTAACACACAGTACTGTCAGTACCAGGAAACTGAATGTTACTGTACAGAGGAAAGCAAATCACGGGGAAAAACAAAACTAAACAAAACAAAACCGTGAAAGCAATCCATAAACATACAAGCAAACAAACCAGAAATTATTTTCCACTACTAGTCACAACAATTTCAATATTCTTTCTGCTTTTGTATTAACAAAGTTTTTCCCTGGGAAACAGGAATACCATGAATGCTCATGCATGCCACATTTATGTGAGGATTTTCACCATGTTATACTTCCTTCTTTCTACCAGCCATTCAGTCTTATGTGTCATACCATAAAACTTTCTATGACTCTGGTGTCCAGCTGTTCTGCATGAATGCAGACAAGCCTAATGTTTTCCTCTGTGACTAGACCTGTAGCTTTTCAATACTGCTGAATGAAGAGGTGGAGGACTGATTGTTAATGTTTTTTCATGGCGTGGTATCGAGATTCATGTTAGCTATCTGCCTGGTTGTGAGAAGAAAAAAGGAAAAAGAGTAAGTGAAAGGAGAAAAACTCTTTCAATAATCTGTTGTTGTTACTGGATGCTACTTTCCCAAAACTTAAAATTCTTTACATCTCTTCTTCAAATGTTTAGTGCCAATCCTTGTTTTGAATTAGGGTGAAATGCTCTATGAATAGCAACTTCTTTTGAAATAGTCACTGCAAGCAACCCGTATAAGAGCTTAATGAGCCTTATACAGGAGGTTTCAAGACTGTTCATGGGCCCCTGGCATACACAAAAAGGGGCTGGACTCATTCACCTTTGTCCTCAGAAGATCACTCTCCTCCTAAATATCAATCATCTGTAGTATTCACTAGATATTTACTCTCAAGTTTTTATGCTCAAAGTCCTTATTTAAAATAGGCTTTTCAATGGCTTTAAAGATCAACAGAATGGATGAAAGTAAAACAAAAACTGAATGAACTTTCATTGTTAAGTAAAGCCAGAAGTATTAAGATGACAGAGTTTGGTAAGGGGCATACTTTATTAAGGAAACTTTTTGGCAGTTAAAATGCATGTACTATTGAGAATCAGATACCGATTTAGTATTAGCTCTATTTGGAACACAGCAGTGGACTGAAAGCAAGATCCCGAGCAGCTTTTGCAAATTACATGAAATACAGCATGACCTGTAAACTTCTAACTTAAAATCAATCATGTAAAGATGCTATTTGTTTCAGTGAGTTCTCTGGCCTATTAATAGCCTAATTCATAGATAGGATGAGCACAGTAATAATTTTCTCATGTCTTATCAGAAAATTCATATATCTAGAGACATCTGTAAAACAAACAAACAAACAAACCTAGTCAAACTACTTGTCTTTTAGAATAAATGGATTATTTTGAGAGCTGTAAAATTGGCACTGCTGCAAAAATAGCTAAAAATAATAACATTTCAAGGTGATAAAATATTAAATGTGATACATTTAGTTTCACATATTTATGATCTCTCTACAGACTCTTTTTAAAACTAAGCAAATGCTGCATGATTTTGCCATCTCTCTTTGTCTTATCTCTGTTTCAACACCACTGAGGAATTTAATCTGTGTAAGAGTTGTAGCAGGAGTAGGAAAAACATTCCAATGCTATGAACTTTTCTACTAGAAGCACAGCAGAAAGCTGTATATGAAAAATCATCACAAAATTCAGAGGAAGCAAAATGTAGCAATCAGAGCAACTGCAGTCAAAATCGTGTGGGTTTACTTCCTGTGAAGCTTTTGTTTGTACAAAATGCAAACACATTTCATGTATATACATGCATCTTCAAAAGACTCAGGACCATTCTCTCACAAAACAATCATCAGACACCTATTCTTTCTGAAGTGCTTCGAGATCCTTTCATATAAACAGTAAGAAAAATAATTAACTTCCTCATTTCATACTGCATGCAGACACAGTTATAGAAACTGTCTATGACTTTAGAAAGGAATATCAGACCACAGTGACATTATGTTGTATACTGGGAGCAACAGAATACAAGTGATTCTCTTATCTCTAGAAATTACAAAGAGTTTTTTACTTGTTTGGAGGTTTTTTTGTTTGCATGTTTGGGTTTTTGTCTGTTGTTGTTGTAGACATAGATATAGATTTAAGGAGGGATGTGTAACTCAACTGTTTTCCCACTGTCCTGAAGGATAAGTAACTTTTGGCTAAAAATGTTTTTTCACAGAGCACCAAGGAATAGACTAAACTGAAGGTGTTTTTTCTGGCTCAAGTTTTAGTCAGTGTTGTCCTGCTTTGTCAAGGCAAGAAAATGAGTATGATTTACTCTCTTTTGGGGTGATGCCAGGTGCCAACAGAACAGAGCAAGTAATTCTTGCAGACTGTGTGGGAAATGTCACTTCCTGATTAGTAGTGACCCTACAGCCAAATTAAGACACAAATATCATACTTTTGCGTCAGTGTCTCTGTTTAAAGGGGTAGTAGGGGAAGACTCNTACAAACTACAGAGCAAAATGGTGTGAAAGCATATGAAATACACAGAGAATCTCCTCAAGCCCAAACATTCTCCAAACAGAAACACACACACAGATACTCACACACAGATACTCACACACAGAGTTAAGTCATCCAGGCTGGTGAGGCCAAAACTGCCCTGATCCTCATTTAGTCAGGCCAAACAGTCCTGTGAGACTATCCTACTGTTACCAGACCAGAGAACCAATCTCCCCAGGAGGAGAGGGAAGGAAGAGAGAGAACTGGCTTTGCTGTCTACCTAAAAAGAGAAAAACAAAAGAATTATGGGAGTGAAATACCTCATGATTATGATTTCCTGTCTACTCCTGGCCACTCTGGACCTCTTGGAGGTCTATACTCCATGGTTCTTTAAGATGTAAGACTCAACCCAGGACAGTTTGATACTTTACATCCCACGTCAGACATTTCAGAGAAGAATGTAAAACGCACCCAGTAAGCAATACTGCAGGTTATTATTGTACACCAGGGGTGAGGATACTGAGATGGAAGATTGATAGCGTTTGTAGTATTTTCTGGGATCCTCAGGGAAAGAAGTAAAACCTGTCTGTTTTCTTCCAAGCTTTGTTTTGTTTTAGGGTTGCAAGGGTAGCAATATATCTGAAATGTAACTACCAGGAAAGCCTACATGCAAACACAAGAATTATCACAGGGACTTAATCAAGGATACAGACGATGTTTTATTTTAAATTCAAGTAATAGTTTTCCTTCTGATTCACTTCATTAATTTGGAGGCTGTTTTACGTTAATAACATAAAAAATCTTTAATGCTCACAGATGACATTCTCTCTGCAGACATTGTCAGGTCCTGGGATATGTAATAGTGAAATTGCCTTACACAGCACTAATCCCCAAAGGATCTTTCGCTTTGTGTAAACAACATCCCAAAAAATGGCTATACACAGCAGGGTTTTCCTCCCTACCTCCTGCCCAAAAGATCTCAAATGCATCTGATTGCTTGCTGCCATAATAGCACAATTGGCATGCTCCAGTACATGGCATTCCATGAGATCTGAAAGGCAGACTCTTGCACAGGCACTGAAATGTAAAGTGAGAGCCAAAAACAAGTCAAGTTGTATGCATGATTTCAATGCATATGTTTAATCCCAAATTCTTAAAATTTCAAATATATTCCTACTGCTGTGTAAGCAAGTGGAAACACAAAAATGGACAGACTAAGTATCTAACAAGGTGCACTGAAAAAAATTCAAGTCCATGCTTTCAAGATTATCATTATGACTTCAGTACCTCAGGTCTAGCAACCCAATTTGGTACACTCTGGGCCTATTTCCTAGAGCAACATTGACCTATTGCTCCCTCCAATGTAGATAGGTCTATTTGAACTGTAGATGTTCATTACCTCTAACCATAAGAACGTGATTAAATTTTAATTACTTGTATTCCGGTGAACAACACAAAACATCTTATAGCCTACAAAATTAAACCCCGTTTCCCCAGCAAAGGCACCTTTTGAAAGACAAAGTTCTGCTGAAGCAAAGTCTTTAAGGAAGAGTATTTTATTTATGCCATTGCAGCATCTGCCTTTCACCTTTAATATATTCACTTACAGATTTAGACCACTTCAGACCACCACTCATATTTTTCCCAAACTCTTAAAGCTGAAATTAATTTCAGAAACTTTCTTCAGAGTCAATTTTAGAAAGCAGTCAGCTTTAAGTCAACACTCAGGACAAGAATTAAAAAATAAGGTAAAACTGCAGAATTTGAGCCACTTAAAGTAATGATTCTAAGAGAATTTCAGCATCAATACAATCAACTTGGCTTTTATTTGATACAACACATGGACCAAAGTGTTTTCTCAAACACTTCTAGCTCTCACTTCCTTTCTTTCTTTCAAATAATAAAATTTGCATTTGCCCTTTTTCACCTGCATAAACTATGGGTACTTATGAAGGTGACAGCTGACAAACGTCTCTGCTATGCAGCGTCTGTTGACTTGCATATGTACACTTCACAGAAAGAAACTGCTGCACCATTGACCAATAATGCTAAATAAGAGTGCCTGCTTCATTGAAGAGCTAAGCCTCAAGTTGTTCATTGATAAATTCATAGGAATCAAGAGAAGACTAGTCTCAGAAGGGACTGTGAAAGTCAAGCATTCAGTGACCCTCCTGACAGTGTCCTCCCATTGAGCCCACATATTTCTGATTCAATTCAGGATGACCTGTTTACTGATTCACTTTCACTCACTTCAACCAATTTGCAAAAATATTCTGTTGGCTTCCCAGAGATTAGCTCATCTTCATCTTGTGAGTAAGCCATGTAGGTAAGGTGACCCACTGGACCTGGCAATGTGGGACAGCTACAAGGATGGAGGGAGGTCATGCAGAAACAAACTTAGAAGGCCTAAAACTTAATTTAGTCAAGTCTGTGAAGGAAAATTTTTAAATGTTTCTATAAATATACCACCAACAAAAAGAGATCCAAGGAGAACCTCCACCTTTTTCTGGATGCATAAGTGATGTGACAAAGGATGAGGATAAGGCTGAGGTTCTTAACACCTTCTTTCCTCAGTCTTTAATAGTAAGATCAGCTTTCCCCTGGGTACCCAGGCCTGTGTGCCAGAAGACGGAGTTGGGGAGCAGAGTGAAGCTCCTATGTTTCAAGAAGAAACATAGGAGCAAGGGACCTGTTCTGCCATTTAGACACACATGAGTCTATGAAGCTGGGTGGGATCCACCCAAGGGCATGGAGGAAGCTGACAGGGATGATCTTCAAGCCCCTTTCCATCCTTTCAGCAGTCCTGGATGACTGGGGAAGTTCCGCTTGACTGAATGCCCATTTATAAGAAAGGCTGTGAGGAAGATCTGAGAAACTACAGACCCATAAGTCTAACCTCATTGCCAGGAAGAGTCATGCAGCAGATCACATTGAGGGTCAACATGCAGCACAGGGGATCAGGTCCAGTCAGCATGAATTTATGAAAGGCAGGGCCTGCTTGATGAATCTGATTTCCTTCTATTTCCTTCTATGACTCATGAGGTGGATGAGGGAAAGGCTGCGGATGTCACATACCTGGACTTTAGCAAGGCCTTTGGCATGGTTCCCCATAGCATTCTCTTGGACAAACTGGCTGCCATGGTCTGAACAGGCACACTCTTTGCTGGGTAAAGAACTGGGTGGATGACTGAACTCTCAGAGTGGTGGTGAATGGACTTCAATCCCATTGATGGCTGGTCACCAGTGGTATTCCCCAGGGCCCCAGCACTGGGGCCAGCTCTATTTAATGTCTTCATTGATGACCTTGATGAGGGGATTGAGTGCACTCGGCAGGTTTGCAGATAACACCAAGCTGGGCGAGAGTCTCAGTGTGCTGCAGGTGAGAAAGGCTATGCAGAAGGCTCTGGACAGGCTGGACCAACTGTGGTGTTCAACAAGTCCAAGTGCTGAGTCCTGCACTTGAGTCTCAACAACCTCATGGAACAATACAGGTTTGGGGAAGTAGCTTGACAGCGAGGAATCTGAGTGTACTGGTCAACATCCAACTGAACATGAGCCATCAGTGTGCTCAAGTGGCCAAGGCAGCAAGCAGTATCCTAGCCTGTACCAGGAATAGTATGGCCAGCAGGACCAGGGAAGTGATATTGTTTATCTGTTTGGCTCTGGTGAGGTTACACCACAAATACTGTGTTCAGTTTTGGGCCACTCCCTACAAAAGGGCATTAAACTGATGGAACATGTCCAGAGAAGGGCAATGAGGCTTGTGAGGGGTCTTGAACTGTGAGAAGCAGCTGAGAGAGGTGAGATTGTTTAGACGGGAGAAGAGGAGGCTGAAGGGAGACCTCATTCAGGTAGTTACCTGAAAGGAGGTTGTACTGAGGTGGGTGCTGGCCTCAAGTGATAGGATGACAGGAAATGGACCTAAGTTGCACCAGAGAAGGTTTAGGTTAGGAAAAATTTCCTCACTGAAAGGGTCATTGGCACTGCAACAGGCTGCCCAGGGAAGTGCTGGAGTCACTATCCTTGGAGGCATTCAAAATACATTTGGATGAGGAGCTTAGTGACATGGACTACAAGTTTCGTACCAGGATACAATAGGTTAGGGCTAGACTTGATGATCTTAAAATCTTTTCCAACCAGGCAGTTCTATGATCCCTTATAGCAGGATACCAGATGTAACACCTCTTGACTCATCCTGATTTCTGCAGATAGCAGTACAATGTGAATTTTCCAACCTCTGCATAAAGACTATTTTCAGCACCTAACACAGAGAATAAAGTACTCTTCAGTATTCAGAATAGCTTACAAAAAAGACAAACACCAAGAAACCCCATGGAGCTGCGCCCCTGAGAATAAAAGCCTACAAAAGCATTACTCTTTGTTTTAGCAAGGTAAAACCTGAGCAACATTAAGAGTTCATCCAGAACATAAGTCCTTTGGTCTGGGTTCCAAGGCCTCTGTGCAAACATATAGCTATAACGACAGAAAGTGATAGAAAGTAGCATGCAAATCTTCCACAAGATCCATTGCACAGAGTGAGATGGGGGGAAATGCAGTCTACAAGGCAGTGAGGATGAGAAAAAAAGGTATCTAGAGAAGGTTTAAGGAACTGTAAGGCAGATAAAAGGGCCGCGCTGTGAAGAGATTCGAGCTCACAGGTACAGATAATAATTCCAGCAGTTGTGCTAATGATTAATGAGTGAAAAGTGATCTGGTTCTCATAACAACCTAAGAAACACAAAGGAAAACTTCATTTCTTCAAACCTTTCCTGATGATGAATAGACTTCAGCTTTCGAAATACCAGAGAAAATTATGATAAAGATCCTTTTTTATCTCAGAGTAAATCTTCCTCAGGAGATTAATCTTGCAGAATGGGGTTTAGATTTGCAGATACCAGGACTTAATTCCATGGGCTTCTTCGTGCAAATGGTGAATGAGCCAACTAGGAAAGGAGCGCTACTGGACCTGAGACTAAGAAGGAAGGTCTGGCTGAAGTAGTGAGGGTTGAGGGCAGCCTTGGCTGTAGCGATCATGAGATGGTGGAATTCAGGATTTTGTGCAGTAGGAATAGAATATCAATCAAGATCACAACCTTGGACTTCAGCAGGGCCAACTTCGACCTTTTCAAGCAATTGCTATGAAAGATCTCAAGGGACCAGATACTAAAAGGTAAATGGGCCCAAGACAGTTGGCTAAAAGTCAGGGAGCACTTAACCAAGCTCAGGATCAGACCATACCAATGGGTAGGAAATCAAGGAGGGAAGAAAGGAGACCTGCATGGTTAAATAGGGAACTGCTAGACAAACTCAAGTGGAAGAAGAGAGCCTACAGATCATGGAAGGAGGGGCTGGTCACTTAGGAGGAGTATGAGACTGTTGT
>WBNM01017814.1:0-27979 GCA_013399055.1 Ramphastos sulfuratus | reverse complement strand
TTCTATGTATCTATGATTCTATGTTCAGCTAGTCATGACCCACAGAAAATTATACATTTTGATAACATTCTCCTGCTACCTTAAGAGCAGAAATGATATTAAATTGCTATTTATTTTTAAGTAATTCACACCCTAGGAAACAGGAAAAGGAAGCTTCCATTAAATGTGAGCTTAGTTTCAATAAACTTAAACATTGGATTAATACTCTACTTCTGACAACGAAGCTGTCCAGTCTCATGAAATCAAAGAGTGCAGTAAAAGCTGCATCTAGAGTGGAAAAAAAAAGAAGTTATGAAATGGAATTGTGTGTCTGCTACTCTAATGTTGTATCCAACTATTTGCCAAAGCTATTAAATAATTTACTTTAAATGAGTTTTCAGCCTTGAGTTGTTCCAATCCAATAGTCCCACTAAGTATGTTTGTTAAATTATTTTCTAGCAGAAGATGACTTCAAAAATGACCAGAGGCCACTTTGACCTTCAAAATAGCTCTGAAAACCATAAATTAGGTATTGTATGACCATTGCTAATCCAATCACCTCATTCAATCAAAAGATCCTACAGAAAGGCTGGGGAGGGACTATTTATAAGATCTTGCAATGACAGGACTAGGGGCAATGGGTTTAAACTGGCAGAGGGCAGATTTAGACTGGATGTTAGGAGGAAGTTCTTTACAGTGAGGGTGGTGAGACATTGGAACAGGTTGCCCAGGGAGGTTGGGGCTGCTCCCTTCCTGGAGGTGTTCAAGGCCAGGTTGGATGAGGCCTTGAGGAAACTGTGCTAGTGGGAGGTGTCCCTGCCTATGGCAGGGGGTTGGAACTAGATGAGCCGTGAGGTCCCTTCCAACCTTACCATTCTATGATTCTATGATTTCATAGAGTCATAGATTTGTTTTGGTTGGACAAGTCTTTGAAGATCGAGCCCACCCTTCAACCCAACACCACCATGCCAAAGAAACCATGTCTCAAAGCACCATGTCCACTTGTTTCTTGAACACCTCCAGGGATTGTGATTCAACCCTGGGCAGCCTGTTCCAGTGCCTGATCACTCCTGCAGGAAGGAAATTTTTCCTGGTATCCAACCTAAACCTCCTCGGCACAATTTCAGGTCATATTTAACCTAATTTCCAAGACTGAATGCTATTTATTCTACAATGGGTTGGGTTGAAAGGGACCTTCAAGATCATCTAGTTCCAACTCCCCTGCTATAGGCTGGGACACCTCCTACTAGACCAGCTTGCTCAAGTCCCCATTCAATCTGTTTTTCAATACTTTCAGGCTTGCATCCTTCACAACTTCTCTGGGCAACCTGTTCCAGTGTCTCACCACTCTTACGGAGGAGGATTTCTTCCTCACGTGTCATCTGAATTCAGGTTCTTCCAGTTTTAAGCCATTCCCTCTCATCCTGTCACTCCATGCCTTTGTCAAATGTCCCTGTCCAGCTCCCCTGGAGCCCCCTTCAAATAACGTAACAAAATTAGAGCTGGATTTGTTCAGCCTAGAGAAGAGAAGGTTTAGGGTAGACCTTTGCACCATAGAAAAGTACAGAAAAGCTCCAAGAGGATGGAGCCTTCCTTTTTAACAAGGAGTCCCATGGAGAAGACAAAGGATGTGAGTTACTGCTGGGGAGATTCCCAATGGACTCCAGAAGAAAATATTTCCCTATGAGATCAGTTGGATGTTGGAATAATTTCCCAAAGGAAGCAGTGGCTTCCTCTCCGTTGGACAGTTTGAAGACTCATCTTGACAGGGTGCTGGGCCAGTTCATTTCAACTAGAATATTAGATAGAAAGGCTGGACAGATGATCCTTGAGGTCTCTTCCAAACTGGCATTCTGTGATTCTGGGACAATGTGTAGAACAAAAAGTAGAAATAATTTTGTAGAGTATTTTATCCTTTAAAACAACACAGTGAAGATGTCATAGACAAAAACTGATATCCCAGTCACTAAGCATCCCTTAAAATGTGTGTAACATCTCTGCTCTCAAGAGACCTCTGCTTATATCCATGGAATTTAATAGTTTGCATGGTATGAACTATTCAGAGAGACAGATTTCATCACCTGTATTGTTTATTTTCTGTAACACAATATAAATCATGCTAGAGGTGCAGATAAGAGGAGATATTCATATGCTTTCTATCTTATTATTATTATTTTCTTTGTATCCTGCCTCAAGACCTTGCTTCCTTTCCTCAAACTCAGTATGGGATTCATGCACAGCATCAACACCATTGTCACAACACTTGTGATAAAGACATCAAAAGTTGAAAGGGGTTTTATCCACTGAACTGCAAATAAAACTCTCTTCTACTTCACTGAATAATTGTGCTAAGTCTGTGGGTCACAACAACCCCATGAACACTCTGGGCTTGTGGCACAGTGGCTGGAAACTGCCCAGTAGAAAATGACCTGGGAGTGTTCGTTGACAGTTGGCTGAAGATGAGCCAGTGAGTGCCCAGGTGGCCGAGAAAGCCATCAGCATCCTTGCCTGTATCAGCAACAGTGTGGCCAGCATGAGTAAGGAAGTGATCATGCCTCTGGTCTCATCACTGGTGAGGGCACACCTTGAGTGCTGTGTTCAGAGTTGGGGCCCTCACTCCAAGAAGAACAGTGACATGTTGAAGCGTGTCCACAGAAGAGCAGTGAAGCTGGTGAGAGGTCTGTATCATAGAATCATAGAATCATAGAATGGTAAGGTTGGAAGGGACCTCAAGGATCATCTAGTTCCAACCCCCTGCCATAAGCAGGGACACCTCCCACTAGCACAGGTTACTCAAGGCCTCATCCAACCTGGCCTTGAACACCTCCAGGGAGGGAGCAGCCACAACCTCCCTGGGAAACCTGTTCCAGTGCCTCACCACCCTCACTGGAAAGAACTTCCTCCTAACATCCAGTCTAAATCTTCCCTCTGCCAGTTTAAACCCATTGCTCCTTGTCCTGTCATTGCAAGACCTTATAAATAGTCCCTTCCCAGCCTGTAGAACAGATCTGGTGAGGAACAGTGAGAGAACTGGTGTTTAGTCTGGACAAAAGCAGGCTAAGAGGAGACTTCATCACCCTCTACAACTCTCTGAAAGGAGGTTGCAGTGAGGTGAGTGTTGGTTTCTTCTCACAAGCAACATGTGACAGGACAAGAAGGTCTGGTCTCAAATTGCACCAGGGGAGGTTTAGGTTGGACATTAGGAAAAATAGTTGGACCTTGGAACGTGTTGCCCAGGTTGGTGGTAGTGTCACCACCCCTGGAGATGTTCAAGAAATGTGTGGACATGACACATGGGTTAATGGGCATGGTGGTATTGGGTTGATGGTTGGACTTGATGATCTCAGAGGTCTTTTCCAAGCTTCATGATCCTATGATTCTGTAATAAAATCTTACTTCACAAATAGTTGTTTTGGAAGGGACCTTTAAAGGTCATCTAGTCCAAGCTTCTTCAGTAAAAACAAGGACATTCCAAACTAGATCAGGATGCTCAGAGCCCCATGAAGCCTGATCTTGAGCCTCTCCAGGGATGAGGACTCAGCCACCTCAAGATGAGGCTAAATGCATAGTGACTAATCTACCTATAAAATACTCTGAGATAAATGAGCAAATGGAAGAAATTCCACCAGGACACACCTCTGAGCAGAAACCCCAAACATATGGTCCTTTGAGCTTCTGGGTATGCAAATTTCTTGCAATATGCCAAGACACACAATGTTCAGTTCTGGATAATTATTAAACAGATCATTAACTGTTCTAAAGTCTCCTATCTCTTGGGATGCAGGATGATAAGTGAAATCATGAGAACATATCTATGGATGTAGGAAAAAATCCCCAACCCACAGTAGGAAAAAATGATTCTGCATCAGGAAAAGAAAACAGCAGGAAAACATTGTGCTGTAGAAAGGAAAAACTGCATGTTGTCCATCCCTTTTTGTACATCAGTTGAAAAGCCTAAAACAAATATTCAGGTAGAGAAAATATTTATTCAGAGATTTGCAGATTGAATTGGGTTAGAAGGTACCTCAAAAGGTCATCTTGTCCAACCCCACTGCAGTCAGCAGGGACACCTCCAACTAGAGCAGGCTGCCAAGGACCACATCAAGTTTGACCTTGAATGTCTCCAGGGATGGAGCCTCAGCCACATCCCTGGGCAACCTGTTCCAGTATTTCAGTGCTCATTGTGAAGATCTTCCTCTTGATGTCCAAACTAAATCTACTCTGACCCAGTTTCAAACTATTTTCCCAAGTCCTATTACCACAGGCCCTTCTAAACCATCCCTCCCCAGCCTTCCTGGGCATTCTCTTCAGGTAGTGAAACGATGCTCTAAGGTCTCCCCAGAGCCTTTTCTTCCTCAGGATGAACTTCCTCAACTCTCCCAGCCTGTCCTCACAGGGCAGGTGCATCAGCCCTCTGATCATCCTTGTGGCCTCCTCTGGAACCACTCCAGCAGGTCCATGTCCTTCCTGTTTTCAGAGACCCAGAGATGGACACAGTAGTCCAGGTGAGGTCTTACCATTGCAGACTGGCAGAATCACCTCTCTTGGTCTGCTGGCCACACATTTTTTGATGCAGCCCAGGAGAAATTCAGATTTTCTATTTTCACAGTTCTACAAAGGCTACATCTATTTTTTCTTTCTGGTAGAAAATGAGGTTCAATTACTGCCATAATATCATCATAGTCTTCATTCCAAAGCACACTAGAATATTATTGGAATGAGCTGCTATGATATGAGATAACGCCAAAGAGCTGTGACTACTCATAAGTTGGTCTGGATTGGAAGAAATCTTAAAAGTCATTTAATTCCATCCTGCTGCCATTGGCAGGAACATCTTCTACCAGACCAGCTTGCTCAAGGGCCCATCTAATCTGGCTTTCAACACTTCCAGACTTGCAGCCTCCATAATTTCTCTAGACAATCTGTTCCTGTGCCTCTCCATATCTCTAGACAACCTGTTCCAGTGCCTCTCCACTCTCATGGGTAAGAAATTCTACCTCATGTCTCATCTCAGTCCAGCTTCTTCCAATTTGAAGCCACTCACCCTCACCCTGTCACTGTGTGCCTTTGTCAAAAGCCCCTCTCCAGCTCTCCTATAGTTTCCCTCAAACACTGGGAAGCTGCTAAAAGGTCTGCCTGGAGCTTTCTCTTCTCCAGACTGAACAAGCTGAACTCTCTCAGCCTTTCTTCATAGCAGAGGTGCTCCAGCCCTTTGACCATCTTTGTGACCTCCTCTGGATTTGCTCTATTACACTGTGATGGGTGGACAGTGCCAGAGGTAGAGTTCTGAACTTTGGCTATTAGGTGGTTCCCTTCCTCATATCCTATTAGCTTAATGTACATATAAAAGTGGAACACCATCACTTCGGTTTTGAAAGTTGTTCTTGAGAGGAGAACAAATTAACAATGTCTGGACTTCCCTACCACTTTGCTAGTCAAATTCTATCTGAATGACATCACAAATGCATGGAAACAACCAAGCAGGGCAAGGAATTTATTGCCCGTTGCTACCTATCCATTTATGAAATGAATTTCAGCCATCACCTCCTTAATGTGCTACACAATGAGCCACAACAGCAGAGTTCTGCATCTCAAGAGGCACCACATTTTAATGAAACTTCCAGGCATTTTAGGACATGGAAATTTTCAGTAATTTCCTCATATTGTCATTTCTTCATAAAGCAAAATATTCACTTTAAAGAATCATAGAGTCATAGAATGGTTAGGTTGGAAGGGACCTCAAGGATCATCTAGTTCCAACCCCCTGCCATAGGCAGGGACACCTCCCACTAGTACAGGTCACTCAAGGCCTCATCCAACTTGGCCTTGAACACCTCTGGGGAGGGAGCAGCCACAACCTCCCTGGGCAACCTGTGCCAGTGCCTCACCACCCTCACTGTAAAGAACTTCCTCCTAACATCCAGTTTAAATCTCCCCTCTGCCAGTTTAAACCCATTGCCCCTTGTCCTGCCATTACAAGACCTTGTAAACAGTCCCTCCCCAACCTTCCTGTAGGCCCCCTTCAGATACTGGAAGGCTACTACAAGGTCTCCTGGAAGCCTTCTCTTCTCTAGGCTGCAGAGAACTCTCAGCCTGTCCTCATAGGAGAGCTGTTCCAGCCCTCTGAAGAATGTTAAACATTTCTACTAATATAGCCCTTTAAAGGTTCTTGTGACCAGCAGGATGAGGGAGAGGATTCTCCCCCTCTACTTTACTCTCATGAAACCCTTTCTGCAGTCCTATGGACAGTTCTGGGGCCCCAACACAAGAAAGACATGGGTCTGGAGGAGGTCCAGAGGAGGCCATGAAGATGAACAGAGGACTGGAGCACCTACCCTATAGGGACAGGCTGAAGAAGTTGGAACTGTTCAGCCTGGAGAAGAGAAGGCTCCAGAGAGACCTTCGAGAAGCCTTCCAGTACATGAAGGGGGCTACAGAAGAGCTGTGGAGGGACTTTGTACAACAGCTTTCATGAGGCACAATATCTTTGAGCTGAAAGAAGAAAGAGGTTTAGTCTGAAGATTAGGAAGAAATACTTAATGGTAAAGGTTCTGAGACACTGCAACAGGTTGCACAGGGAGGTTGTCCATGCCCCCTCTCTGGAGATGTTCAAGGGCAAGCTGGACAGAGCTTTGATTATCCTGGTCTAGTGGATGTGTCCCCTGGTCCTGAAAGGAGACTTTGAACTAGATGATGTTGAAGGATACTTCCAAACCTTTCTATGACTTTATGATTCTAAATATGATTTGTCCTGTATCTTGTCATCTTTAGCATAAGATCTGGATCATATTTGATTTTTTTTTTTTCATTGATTTTTACATGATACTGGTCAGGCATTGGAAGAGACTGCCCAGGGAGGTGGTGGAGTTGCTACCCCTGGAGGTGTTCAAGACATGTATGGACATGACACTTTGTTGGACTATGGTTTAATACCCATGGTGGTGTTGGATTGACAGTTGAACTCAATGATCTCAATGAACTCAGTGAGGTCTCTTCTAAAGGAAAGATTCTATTGATGAGCTTTTATAGAAGAACCAAGGGTCCTGGGAAAGAACCTTATTGATTTTCTATTTTATTCCAGATCCATCCTCCACTTCCCACACACACAGGGTTGTTTTTTACCCATAAATGAACACAAAGAAAATGTCAAATCATTGATATTATCAGAAACAAAGCACTTTACATCTAAACATGTCACATTCCTTTCTTATTTGTGCTGATGTCTTTCACTGGTGGGTTTTTTTAAAGCTCTGAGTAGATACATCAGCAAAAACCAGCTGACTAAAATCATGTACAGATGGTGGAAGGTCAGAGATCACTCATAATGTGCAATGCTGCAGCTCAGAAAAAAATCCTGTTCTGGAAAACAATCCCCCAATACACCTGTGAACCCTTATGGACAGAAAAATAGAGAAATTAATTTCTACTTTGGATTGTATTAAAACTGGAGAGTGTTCAGAGAATGGATTTTTGTAAGACTCCACGCAGAGAGCTGGAAAACAAAACACATTCAGATGAGCTGGAAATTATCAGAGACTCTAAGACTAAGCTTAAATCTAACTCTCACCTTTAACCTAACCTTAATTCTACTCTTTAACATTGCTGTTTAAACCTAACCTTAAACCTAACCCTATCCCTAACTATAATCTCAGCTCTGACACTAACCTTAGCCCTAACCCAAATCCCAACTCTAACCCTAGCCCTAACCTTAACACTAACCCTGCATGTAAATCACAAAGACAAATACACTGTTCTCAAATATACTCACACACTATTACTAACCTTATGATGGTGCCCACAGAAGTGAATACCCTTGTGTTTTTAGCTAGCTTTTTCTCCAAACAATGGCTTTAAAGATTTGCCATTATTATTTCAACATAGTGAAGAGACAAGTCCTAAACAGAAACACACCTATACAAAGGCTTTCATGCAAGCATTGAATTGCTTAGGTTGGAAAAGTCCTCTAAGATCATTTAATCCAATGACATAAGACCACCATGGCCATTTAACCATGTTCCAAAGTGCCACAGCCACACATTTCTTGAACATCTCCAGGGACTGTGACTCCACAACCTCCCTGGGCAGCCTGTTCCAATGTCTTTCTCTTGCAGGAAAGAAATTGTTCCTAACATCCAACCTAAACCTCCCCTGGCACAATTTCAGGTCATTTTGTCTCTTTCTATCACCTGATACTAGGCAGAAGACACCAACCCTCACCTCTCTCTAAACTCCTTTCAAGGAGTTGTAGAGAAACAACTACCTGAAAGAGTCCAGGGATTGTTTGTGAGTCATTGTAAAATGTATTCAAATAAAATATAGACAAATAAAATTTAAAAAAAGACAAATAAAATAAACCCCAGACNGGGGCCCCAACACAAGAAAGACATGGGTCTGGAGGAGGTCCAGAGGAGGCCATGAAGATGAACAGAGGACTGGAGCACCTACCCTATAGGGACAGGCTGAAGAAGTTGGAACTGTTCAGCCTGGAGAAGAGAAGGCTCCAGAGAGACCTTCGAGAAGCCTTCCAGTACATGAAGGGGGCTACAGAAGAGCTGTGGAGGGACTTTGTACAACAGCTTTCATGAGGCACAATATCTTTGAGCTGAAAGAAGAAAGAGGTTTAGTCTGAAGATTAGGAAGAAATACTTAATGGTAAAGGTTCTGAGACACTGCAACAGGTTGCACAGGGAGGTTGTCCATGCCCCCTCTCTGGAGATGTTCAAGGGCAAGCTGGACAGAGCTTTGATTATCCTGGTCTAGTGGATGTGTCCCCTGGTCCTGAAAGGAGACTTTGAACTAGATGATGTTGAAGGATACTTCCAAACCTTTCTATGACTTTATGATTCTAAATATGATTTGTCCTGTATCTTGTCATCTTTAGCATAAGATCTGGATCATATTTGATTTTTTTTTTTTCATTGATTTTTACATGATACTGGTCAGGCATTGGAAGAGACTGCCCAGGGAGGTGGTGGAGTTGCTACCCCTGGAGGTGTTCAAGACATGTATGGACATGACACTTTGTTGGACTATGGTTTAATACCCATGGTGGTGTTGGATTGACAGTTGAACTCAATGATCTCAATGAACTCAGTGAGGTCTCTTCTAAAGGAAAGATTCTATTGATGAGCTTTTATAGAAGAACCAAGGGTCCTGGGAAAGAACCTTATTGATTTTCTATTTTATTCCAGATCCATCCTCCACTTCCCACACACACAGGGTTGTTTTTTACCCATAAATGAACACAAAGAAAATGTCAAATCATTGATATTATCAGAAACAAAGCACTTTACATCTAAACATGTCACATTCCTTTCTTATTTGTGCTGATGTCTTTCACTGGTGGGTTTTTTTAAAGCTCTGAGTAGATACATCAGCAAAAACCAGCTGACTAAAATCATGTACAGATGGTGGAAGGTCAGAGATCACTCATAATGTGCAATGCTGCAGCTCAGAAAAAAATCCTGTTCTGGAAAACAATCCCCCAATACACCTGTGAACCCTTATGGACAGAAAAATAGAGAAATTAATTTCTACTTTGGATTGTATTAAAACTGGAGAGTGTTCAGAGAATGGATTTTTGTAAGACTCCACGCAGAGAGCTGGAAAACAAAACACATTCAGATGAGCTGGAAATTATCAGAGACTCTAAGACTAAGCTTAAATCTAACTCTCACCTTTAACCTAACCTTAATTCTACTCTTTAACATTGCTGTTTAAACCTAACCTTAAACCTAACCCTATCCCTAACTATAATCTCAGCTCTGACACTAACCTTAGCCCTAACCCAAATCCCAACTCTAACCCTAGCCCTAACCTTAACACTAACCCTGCATGTAAATCACAAAGACAAATACACTGTTCTCAAATATACTCACACACTATTACTAACCTTATGATGGTGCCCACAGAAGTGAATACCCTTGTGTTTTTAGCTAGCTTTTTCTCCAAACAATGGCTTTAAAGATTTGCCATTATTATTTCAACATAGTGAAGAGACAAGTCCTAAACAGAAACACACCTATACAAAGGCTTTCATGCAAGCATTGAATTGCTTAGGTTGGAAAAGTCCTCTAAGATCATTTAATCCAATGACATAAGACCACCATGGCCATTTAACCATGTTCCAAAGTGCCACAGCCACACATTTCTTGAACATCTCCAGGGACTGTGACTCCACAACCTCCCTGGGCAGCCTGTTCCAATGTCTTTCTCTTGCAGGAAAGAAATTGTTCCTAACATCCAACCTAAACCTCCCCTGGCACAATTTCAGGTCATTTTGTCTCTTTCTATCACCTGATACTAGGCAGAAGACACCAACCCTCACCTCTCTCTAAACTCCTTTCAAGGAGTTGTAGAGAAACAACTACCTGAAAGAGTCCAGGGATTGTTTGTGAGTCATTGTAAAATGTATTCAAATAAAATATAGACAAATAAAATTTAAAAAAAGACAAATAAAATAAACCCCAGACAAATACCCTTCATAGATGGTATCAATGACAAACAATATTAATGATTCATCAAAGCTGTAGATATAGCACAAGAAATGCTTGAAGAAAAGTGGAACTTCCCAATTTCCAATAGATGATAGACATAGTATTGCATAATTAATCTCTATTTAACAAAATTAATAAATTATTTATCTTCTTTCACACTGGTCCTGTTTTCAACAGGCTTAGAAGAACAAACACTTAAAAAAAAAACCCAAAAAACAAAAAAGGAACAGAGTCAAAGTGTGCTGTTTACTGTCTTAAGTTGCTGCATGTGAAGGGTCTGGAGAACAGGTCTGGTGAGCGGCAGCTAAGGGGTTGTTTGTTCTGGAGAAGAGAAGGCTGAGGGGACACCTCGTTGCTCTCTACAACTCACTGAATGGGAGATGCAGCCAGACAGAGACTAGTAAGAAGTGATAGGACAATAGGAAATGGCACTTAGTTGCACCAGGAGAGGTTCAGGTTGGACAAGAAGAAAATTCTTGACTGAAAGGGTTCTCAAAGACTATAACAGGCTTCCCAGGGAGGTGTTCGAGCCCCCATCCCAAAGGTGTTTGAAAGCTGCAGAGATGTGGTGCTGAGGGACTGGCCTTGGCAGAGCTGGAGAATGGTTGGACTCAGTGATCTTAAAGGTCTTTTCCAGCCAGAACCACTCTATGTTCCTATGACTCTATGTTCCTATGACTCTATGTTCCCATCATTCCATGATTCCATGCTTCTGTAATTCCAGGCTCTTTTTTGCTTTCCACTGCATATGTTTTCACAGAATCACAGAATCACAGAATGTCAGGTGCTGGAAGGGACCTTCAAAGCTCATCCAGTCCAATCCCCCTGCCAGAGCAGGATCACCTAGACCAGATCACACAGGAATGCGTCTAGGTGGGTTTTGAGTATCTCCAGAGATGGAGACTCCACAGACCCCCTAGGCAGCCTGTTCCAGTGTTCTGTCACCATCACAGCGAATAAATTCCTCATCATGTTTACATGAAATTTCCTATGCCTCAACTTCCACCCATTGCCACTTGTCCTGTCATTGGGCATCACCGAGCAGAGCCTGGCTCCATCCTCCTGACACTTACCCTTTACATATTTATAAACATTGATGAGGTCACCTCTCAGTGTCCTCTTCTTCAACCTAAAGAGCCCCAGCTCCCTCAGTCTCTCCTCATTAACAGAGATGTTCCATTCCCTTAATCACCTTTGTGGCTCTGCACTGGACTCTCTCAAGCAGCTCCATGTCCTCTTGAACTGGGGGCCCAGAACTGGACACAGTACTCCAGATATGGCCTCATCAGGGCAGAGTAGATGGGCAGGAGAAGTTCTCTCCTAGCCACAGCCCTTCTAATACACCCCAGAATGTCATTGGTCCTCCTGGCCACAAGAGCACATTGCTGGCTCATGGTCAACTTCCCATCCACTACGATCCCCAGATCCTTTTCTGCTTCACTGCCTTCTTCAATTTTTTTTTAAATTTATTTTCAAGGCTTTTTAAATTATAACAAATGGCTTCAAAGGTCTTTTCCAGCTGAAGCAATTCTATGACTCCATATTATATTAAAAAAAAAAAATCAAAACAAAAATAAATTAAAAACCTCCAAACCAACCAACCAATCAACATCCACTAAAAAAAAAAAAAAGCCCCAAACCAAAACCGAAAATGAGGTCGTGTTTCCCACCCTCCTCCAAAATGGTGTCAAAATGCCAAGTCTCTACCATTCCAAAGAAAATAGCTCAGTGTTATTAAGAAGGAAACATCTAATTCCCAACTACACCCAGTGGGTAATGTGTTAATAGCTCCATTATCAGCTGCCAGCACCGTGCAGTTAATGCAGCCCAGCAGGAGTTGACTTTACCACCAGCCATTGTTTCCTTTTAAAACAGCATGAGATCTCCAGCAAAATCTCTCAACATCTCACTGTGGGGACTTAATAAACATCAGTCACTGTGGTGCAGAAACAGGGAGGGACAAAAAAAGGTGCTTTAAATATCTTGTGTTCCATGCTGTTCTATTCAACCTTGTTTAATTAATTAGTTCCTTCAAGCGATGTATCTGCTCCTGGGCTCTCTGGCATGACTGTGATGGACACTTCCTGCAAAACCTGAAAACTTACCTCAGCAAGTATCATAGAATCATAAAATGGTTTGGATTGGAGGGGATGTCGAAGAGCATCTAGTTCCAACCATGGCAGGGACAACTCCTTCTAGACCAGGTTGCTCAGGGCCCCATCCAACCTGGCCTTGAACACCTCCAGGGAGGTGGAATCCACAACCTCCCAGGGTAACTACTTACAGTGTCTCACTATCCTCACTGTAAAGATTTTTTTTTCCTAATATCCACTCCAAATTCAGCACTTTCAAGTGCTGGAGTAGACTGAGAGAAGGGCAATGAAATTGGTGAAGGATCTGGAGAAGGGTCTTGTGAAGAGCATCTGAGAGAACTGAGGTTGTTCAGCCTGGAGGAAAGGAGGCTGATGGGAGACCTTTTGGCTCTCTACAACTTCCTGAAAGGAGCTTGGAGCCAGGTGGGAATTCATGTCTTCTTAGTGACAAGAGATAGGACAAGAGCAAACGGCTTCAGCTTGCACCAGGGAAGGTTCAGGTTGGACTTTAGAAGAAGTTTCTTGACTAAAAGAGTTCTTGAAGACTGGAACAGGCTGCCCAGTGTCCCAGGCTGGGAACTATAGGGTTAAAAAAGTCCTCTAGGGACTAGAAGATTGTTATTCAATCCCATAATTCTGCTATCTCTTCATAAGCTCATGTTGAGGCCAGCTTGTTCTCCTTTCCTCCCCCTCCAGCTTTGTGTCAGGCAGGAGCTGCTTTATCAGGACAAACATGTAAGGAGTAGTCCTGGTTTGAGGCCACCAGAGGCTGTCTTTAGGCCTCTTGGATGGCAGAGGCATTGGGGGGAGGTTGGGGAGGGAAGGATTGGAGCACTGGGGATGATAGATTTAGTTTTGAGTTGGGGGAAAATTCAGGGGGTTCGCTTATGGATTTTGTATCTGCCTTGTAACTTCTGTCTGTAACTCTCTCTCAAAAAATAATTCTGTTTTTTCTCCAATCCATTTGAGAGCTTCACTCTGTTGGCTCTTTAAACCCACGACACCCAGGAAGGTGGTTGAATCCACACCCATGAAAGTGTTCAGAGAATGCAGAGCTGTGTTAGTGAAGGGCATGACTTATTTGGCACAGTGGTGTTGGGTTGGTGTTGGACTTGATGATCTTAGAGGTCATTTCCAATCAAAGCAGTTCTACGATTCTTAGGTTATATGATAAGTATACAAACAGGTTTCTACCCTCAGCCTTCCAGTTGATGCCTATCCTGAGTCTCTTGTGTCTAGGTGGTTATTTTCTCCCAGCTTTTCTTGTAATTTTCTTTAGAATTGGTTGAAACTAAGCAAAGGTTCTGAAAGTTGTTAGAAATAGCCAGCCAGAGTGAAGAAAACACTCTTTCCCCCTCCAGTAAACAAGATGAGAAAATGCCTTCATCTATGAACATGATGTCATACCACAGTAAGGCTGAGAATCATTTTTACAGGTGATCAACATAAGAATAACAATTATTATTATTTCTTTCACAGGATATAGGAAAACAGTGAAAGATGTTACAGCATATTGGCAGTAGCAGGTGACATTGTAATAAAGATTAAAGCCACCTCTGATTTTACACAAAAAAACAAATTACAAAATATTTTTCCTTGCTGTCATTATTGTTGTTTTGAAATGCAAATGGATTGTGCTTCATTACAGTAGGAGAATTTTATTCATCTGGAAAGAATAAGATGTTTGAGTTACTAGAATGATCACACATCATCTTTAGTTGGGATACAGCTGTATCAGCTTCTAATAGCTCACAAAATCATAGGATTGTTCTGGGACAAAAAGTTCTCTAAGATGATGATCTACCTGGACCTAAGTAAGGCATTTGACTCTGTCCCACATGACATCTGGTCACCAAGCTGGAAAAACATGGACTTGATGGGTGGAGCACTGCTGGATAAGGAATGGCTGGATGGTCTCACGCAGAGAGTGGTGATCAAGGGCACAATGTCCACCTGGAGACCAGTGACAAGTGGCGTTCCTCAGGGGTCAGTGCTGGGACCAGTGCTGTTTAACATCTTTGTCAGTGACATGGACAGAGGAATCAGTGCACCCTCAGCAAGTTTGCAGATGACACCAAGCTGTGTGGCACAGTCGACTTGCTAGAGGGCAGGGATCCATCCAGAGGGACCTGGGCAGGCTGGAGAGGTGGGCCCAGGCCAACCTCATGAAATTCAACAAGGCCAAGTGTAAGGTTCTGCACCTGGGTAGGCACAATCNCATTCCCCACCCAGCCTGTATTTGTGCTTGGGATTGTGCCTACCCAGGTGCAGGACCTTACACTTGGCCTTGTTGAATTTCATTAGGTTGGCCTGGGCCCACCTCTGCAGCCTGTCCAGATCCCTATGGATGGGTCCCTGCCCTCTAGCAAGTCGACTGTGCCACACAGCTTGGTGTCATCTGCACACTTGCTGAGGGTGCACTCAATTCCTCTGTCCACGTCACTGACAAAGATGTTAAACAGCACTGGTCCCACCACTGACCCCTGAGGGACATAAGAGGAGCACTCTGACCAGTGTTCCAAACCTCTCTTCATTATAACTCCTTAGCTAAGTATCTTCAACTGCTCCAAGTATTTCTTGGTTTCATAAAATCAGAGAATCACAGAATGGTTTGGGTTGAAAGTGACATTAAAGATCACCTATGTCCAACCCTCCAGCCCTACACAGGGACACCTACCTTCAAGATCATTAAGCCAAACCATTTGTCTGGAGCTCACAATCCCACAACTACTGATAAATCACTCCCAATAAACCATGTCCCTAATCTTGAACAACAAAATTACTTAAAAAATGGACAGGCAGAGCAGATATTTGTCTTTATCTTTTTGAATCCTGAACATTTCTATTTCTTACTTTCTCTACCTTCATTCTTTCTCCTCCAAGAAAATATTTCCAGTTAAGGGGTTTGCAAAAGTCACTTCATTTAGTGTTTTGAATATATTCGGGATGTAATTTATCTAGAGATCCAAGAGAAGAGTCATAAAATGGTTTGGGTTGTAATGGACCTTCAAGATCATCTAGATCCAACCCCTCTGCCATGGCCAGGGACACCTTCCACTAGACCATGTTGCTCAAGGGCTAGTCCAACGTGGCCTTGAACGCTTCCAGGGAGGGGGCATCCACAACCTTCCTGGGCAACCTGTTCCAGTGTCTCACCAGAGGGAAGAAGTTCATTGCCTCAACCCCAGCAGAGTTACTACAAGCAGAAAAATGTCCATGATGCTAAAGCACACTCGTCTTGCCTAAAAGAACTTATAAAATCCTTAGGAAGGAAAATAAAAAAAGAAACTCAGGGAGACAAGGAGGGCTGGGAGGAAAGAGGCACTCTGTAAAACTGCTGACTTAAAACACTTCTTGAGGGAAAGGGACCAGAAATCTGTTCCAAAACAAACAGAAAACACAGCAGAAAGGTTCAAAGAAAAAATGCTCTGCAAGAATTTACTGCCTTGTGGCTAGAGATGACATTGAAAGTAGCATGGACACAAGTTGATTAAGCTGCTGTCAACATATTTGGCCCCAGGAATCAGTTACTATTGATTTACAGCTTACAGTAAAGGGAGAAAAAAAGAGGCAGGAACTTCAGAAAAGAGCTGTATTCAGTAAATTCTATTAACATATTCACTGCAAAGGATGAAAAAACCAACAAGGTGGAATTAATCTAAGGAAAAATTCACATGAAAAGACTTTGTTAGAACCAAAAGTGCCCTTTGTGTTGCATGCCTGTGAGAGAAATGAAAGTTGAATTGATAGATTAGGAAGCTGATTTCACTTTTTTGCTTTCTGTGTCCTTAAAATAATGACATATTCAAATGGGCTGAGATGAAACCACACAAAACCTTCACGGCTTTAGAATCACAGAAATGTTGTGGTTGGAAGAGATCTTTGAGATCCAACCACTCGCCTACAGCTCACTGTCCCACCACTACTGTTAAGCTACTACCACTAAGCCACATCTCTCAGCACCACATCCATGCATCTTTTAAACACATCCCTGGATGATGACTCCACTACCTCCCTGGGGAGCCTGTTCCAGTGCCTGAGAATCCTTTCTGTGGAGAAATCTTACCTAATATCCAAGAACAACCTCTCCTGGTGCAACTTGAAGCCATTTCCTCTTGTCATGTCACTTGTTACTAGGGAGAAGAGACCAACTCCTACCTCACTCCAACCTACCATGAGGTAGTTGCAGAGAACAATGAGGTCTCCCCTCAGCCTCCTCTTCTCCAGACTAAGCAGCCCCATCTTTCTTAGCTATTCCTCACAGCACTTGTGTCAAAGGCACTTCACCAGCTTCACTGACTTTCTTTGGACACATTCCAGCACCTCAATGTCCTTCTTGTAGTGAGGGGTCTGCTTTTAGGAGTTTACAAAGTTTTACAAGATCTGCCACTGTTGCTAACAGTACAAACTTCATATTTAGTGGGCTACAAGGATCTAGCCTTGTTTTTTTTGTCTTAATAATCAAAGATATATTACAGAGGGCTTGCTACTTCACATGAATCTAGAATGTACTTCCTTGAGTACTCATCCCATCACCTCGTGGACAGGTCACTTACTTACAGTTGTCCAAATCATAGGACTGTTTTAGAATCATAGAACCATAGAATGTTGTAGTTGGAAAAGATCTCTAAGATCATCAAATCTAACCATCAACCCAGCACCATCATGACCATTAAATAGTTTAGCCATTGTACCTCTCTTTTCTGTGCCTCATGGGCAGGCAGAAGAACTTCAGTAGTTCCAGTTAGTTACTCATCCCAAAGTCCACAGAAAGCATTTTACCTGTACTTCTGGATGGTGCAAAAAGTTGTAATTCAAGGTATTACTTCACTCCAACTTCCTTCTGAACCCACCTACTCTGAAGAGTATTTCAAAGCCTGTCAAGCTTGCAGAAATAACTAGGTCTTGACCCACAACTCTTGAACAGAAGAGGAGTGATTTCACAAAGTGATTTTCAAAAGCAACTAGTAGAGAAAATTTCCCTGGGTCATTCCCATTCTATAAAATCTAAAGGAAACAAACCATAAGGAATTCCCTCAAATCCTCTCAGTACTTCTGGCATAATCCTTTTACTTCAATGGCTGAGCTGCTGGCTTCTTTAATGCATTTCCCAATGTCTACTTCTGATTTATGTTAGCTTTATGCACTTGTGACCCATACCATTGGTGGCACCACACAAAAGTAAATGTCTGTCTCTCCCAAAAACTGTGACTAAAAGAATAAAAATCCAAAAGAATCTGCACTTAAACATATCCATAAAGTCAAGAAAGAATACTCATAGAATTGTACAATTGTTTTGGTAGGAAAAGGCCTTTAAGATCTTTGAGTCCAACCATCAACCCAATAACATCATGGGCATTAAACCACATCCCAAAGTGCCATGTCCCCAAGTTTCTTAAACACCTCCACGATGATGACACCACCACCACTTTGGGCAGCCTGTTCCAGCCTCTCGCCACTCTTTCAGGAAAGGCATTGTTCCAACCTAAGCCTCCCCTGGCACAATTTCAGGCCATTTCCTCTTGTTCTGTCACCTGATACTAGTAAAAAGAGACCAACACCTACATCACTCTGATCTCCTTTCAGGGAGTTGTAGAGAGCAATGAGGTCTCCCCTCTTCTCCAGAATAAGCAACCCCAGCTCCTTCAGCTGTTCCACATGGGACTTGCATTCAAGGTCCTCCACCAGCTCCATTGCTTTTCTTAGGACCCACAGCAGCTCAATGCCCTTTATTAAAGTGAGGAGCTTGCATTTAGAAGTTTGCAAAGTTGTATAAGACCCCTTGCTGCCAGTAGCAGCTTCATATTTACTAGGTTGCAGGGATCCATTCCCATATTTCAGTCTTAATATTCAAAGATAGATTACAATATTCTTTCTACTTCACACAATACTAGAACATGCTTCTTCCCTAGATTTAACACCGAAAGGAGGCTGGAGTGAGCTGAGTGGCAGTCTATTCTCCCTGGTATCAGATAAACAGAATGAGAGGAAATGGTCAGGAATTGTGCCAGGGGTTTAGGCTGGATATTAGGAAAAATTTGTTTCCAGCAAGAGTGGTCAGGCATTAGAACAAGTGGCCCAGGGAAGTGGTGGAGTCATCATCCATGCAGCCAAGCTTTGTAGCACAGTCGACTTGCTAGAGGGCAGGGATGCCATCCAGAGGGACCCGGACAGGTTGCAGAGGTGTGCCCAAGCNAAGGCCAGGTTGGACGAGGCCTTGAGTAACCTGTACTAGTGGGAGGTGTCCCTGCCTATGGCAGGGGGTTGGAACTAGATGATCCTTGAGGTCCCTTCCAACCTTACCATTCTATGATTCTATGATTCTAGGTGTCTGGGAAATGTGTGGACATGGTGCTTGGGGACCTGGTTGAATGGTCGTAGTGGTGCTGGCTTTACAGTTGGACTTGATGATTTTAGAGGTCTTTCCCAACCAAAACAATTCTGATTCTATGAAAATTTTATAGAACAATTTATCCGTTTACCTAAGGGGAAAAAACACCTTTTTAGTACTGACTGAAAACAAAAGAAACAAAATGGTTGAAATTGATTCATTTATCAAGATAACATTTGTTCTAAAGGCAAAACTACTCTAAAAAGCATAAGAATGGGAAATTTTACATGAAACAATGTGTGAAGCAGTTGTGTAAAGACACAGTAGGTAAGTCGCTTTACAGGACTCTTTCTGGAAAATTAATTTCATTGCTAAGTACAAAAATAAGCAATAAGTCAGTTAATGGAACAAATTATGGAAATATCATTTCCTTAAAACTGCAATACAAATTAATCAGCACAGTACAAATGTTGATTTCCTCGTATGGAAGGAAGACTAAGCAGATAAACTACTCAAAAAGTTTATTACTTACACATCACAGTACATTGATTCCCTACCACTGTGCTTCACTCTCCAATAAAATGATGGAAATAAACACTCCTTCTATATGAAATCATCCTGTCACTCCATGCCTTTGTCAGAAGTCAGTCTCCAGCTCTCCCAGAGCCCCCTTCAGACACTGGAAGGCTGCTAGAAGGTCTCCCTGGAGCCTTCTGTTGTCCAGGCTGGGCAACATTTTCCAAAGCTTTCACGTTTTTAGATAAATTTCACTCAAGATGGACAGGAGGAGAAAATTATAGGATGTGAGCAGTTTTCTGAAGGGGCAAGAATCTCCTTACAGGACAAGAACTGTATGTTGCTTCCCCAGTGTTCATTCAGAAGATTTTCAGAGAAGTGATTAAGCTAGAGACAATCCATGACTAGTTTTAATGAGTGAATCCCACTAATTAGAAACCTTTTACTTTTAAGGGATAGTATTTTCCATTTGTCGCATGTTTGGTCCTCAATGTCTATGCTGAAAGCTGCTTTTGGTAGTGCTATTGCCCTGAACTAACTTCCACCAAAATGTTTAGGAGACTTTCTAAGGACTTTAATTGGAATTGGATCCATCCCTTGGTATGTAGCATGCCAACACACACATTGGGAAGTATTTATCACTTAAAAATAGCACCAGAATAAGCTTCTAATACACTGCTTCACCTCAGTATTATTTTCAACATGTCTTTGCCAAGGGCAGATTGTAACAAATTCGGTGGCTTTCTATGATGGAGTTGCAACATCAGTGGACATGGGAAGAGCTACTGATGTCATCTACCTGAGATTGAAGCACCCTCAACAATCCTGTGGATGATACCAAGCTGTGTGGGTTGGCTGACAAGCTGGAGGGAAGGGATGCCATCAAGAGGGACCTGGACAGGCTGGAGACGTGGGCCCATGCCAACTCACAGGGTCAAGTGCAAAATCCTGCAGCTGAATCAGGGCCTCTAGCAGTGCAAATATAGGCTGGCACTGTATTGAGAGCAGTCTGGAGAAGAAGGATTTAGGGAGTGTCAGCTGATGAAAGACTCAACATGAACTGGCTATGATTGCTGGAAGCCCAGAAGGCAATCATGTCCTAGGCTACATCAAAAGAATGAATTGGTTGTGGCAATTACTGTGTGCAGTTCTGGAGCCTCCAGCACAGGAAGGACATNAGAATTTAGCAATAACCCCTTGGCTATTTTGCAACAGTGTTGAAACTGCTCGGTGTCTTGATAGTTGTTGACAGGCTTCTAGGTCTTCCCAGGCCCTAGCAGGGTGCCAGGAAAGAGGCAGACAATCTCTGACTTGATCCTAGTTCCTCTTGGCATGGAGGTTTGCAGAGGCACAGATAGGATGTCTTGCAGATGTGCAGAGAGCACAATGTCAGTGGCACTTTTCACCACATCATGAGGCACTTAATGCCTTCGCATGGTAAACTCGAGACACTTAAGTTTCCAGGTAGTTCAAGCCCAAGCAGAACACGTTGTCAGAGCAGACAGGTGAGGCAGGGCAGAGAGAGCACCACACTGCTTGCAACTTAGCTCAGTTTATATTATTTGAGTGTAATGGCTCCTTTGGCCACAGAGATTCACCAATCAGAATGGCATTTGCCAAACTGACCCTATTAGGTGAAACCAGGGCTTGCTTACCCCTATCTGGGCAAGACACTCAAGTGCATAAACACCTGTGGGTACCTGTTTATCACTTTGGGAGGGACATAATGGCCTAAGCCTTTGATTTCCTCCAACCCTTGCTTCCTCCATCAGCAGAAGGCTGGGGCAAGCCAGGATATGTTTTAGGCCTATCAGCCTTCCACGACAAAGTATGAGCAGAAGGATGAAGGAGGTGATGAAGGAGGTGATTCTGCCTCTCTGTTCTTCTCTGGTAAGACCTCATCTGCGGTACTGCTTCCAGTTCTGGGGATCCTAGCATAAGAAGCGGGTCCAGAGCAGGCCACAAAGATGATCAGAAGGCTGGAGCACTTCTCCTGTGGGAACAGGCTGAGAGTTGGGGATGTTCAGCCTGGAGAAGACAAGGCTCAGGGAAGACCTTCTATCAGTCTTTCAGTACCTGAAAGGGTCTACATGAAACCTGGGGAGGGACTTCTGACAAGGACTTGTGGTGACAGGATGAGAGGCAATGACTTTAAGCTGGTAGAGAGGAGATTTAGACTGGAGATGAGGAACAAATTCCTTTCAATGAGGGTGGTGAGAGACTGGAAGTGGTTGCTCAGAGAGGTTGTGGATGGCCCTTTCCTGCAGTTGTTCAAGGCCAGGCTGGACAGAGCCTTGAGCAATCTGGTCTAGTGTAAGGTGTCCGTGGGATTTGAAACTAGACAGAGTTGAAAGTCCCTTGCAATCCAAACCAGTCTACAAGTCTATGATCCCACAGGGATTCTAGGTCAAGATTAAACCAGAGTGGGTTCTTGTGATCTGAAATTCTTTTAGGAAGGGTTAATTTGGAGTAATAACCCTGAGCCTCACTTCCCTCCACCTATCCTTCTGTTCCCATTTCTCCAACACTCATCACAGCCAAGGAAGGAGAACAAATGAAGGGCTCAGATCTCTGAATTGCTGCAACTCAGGTACCAATCAAACCACCTACCAGTTGAGTGAACGGGGTGAAATGGGTTTAGAGAAAACTCCAGGAACTTCCAGTCTACTTCACAGGACTATTTAGGCCAAAGGCTTTTGAGATACAGCATTTCCAAAGACATTTTTGGCAGCAGCAGGTTCAAGTAATTTTTCAACAGCCTGGGTAGGTGTTAGATCTGTCTACCCTACTCTTTTCCCTGAAGATTTTAGATTTTAGTTTTGTTCTACAAGGAAGCTTAATCAATCAACTTCCCCTCTCCTCTAATGTTCAATCATTCGTTTGTGTGCTGAAGGATTCCCTGCACGTTATACAGGTGGTAAATGCCACATCCCTGAAACCATTCCAGGTCAGGTTGGATGGGACTCTGAGGAACTTGCTGTAGTTGAAGATGTCTCTACTTACTGACTGCAGGGGGGTTGGACTAGATGACCTTTACAGGTTCCTTCCAATCCAGAACTGTCTGTGATTCTCGGACTATAAATAGGTAAAAAAACCCCAAAACAACCAAATTGGTCTCAAAGATTTGCGAACTTTCTTTGTCTAGAGGCTTTCAAGACCCATCTGGATGAGAGAGTTGGGGCTCTTCAGCCTGGAGAAGAGAAGGCTTCCAGGAGACCTTAGAGTAGCCTTCCAGTATCTGAAGGGGGCCTACAGGAAGGCTGGGGAGGGACTATTTACAAGGTCTTGCAATGACAGGACAAGGGGCAATGGGTTTAAACTGGCAGAGGGAAGATTTAGACTGGATGTTAGGAGGAAGTTCTTTGCAGTGAGGGTGGTGAGGCACTGGCACAGGTTGCCCAGGGAGGTTGTGGCTGCTCCCTCCCTGGAGGTGTTCAAGGCCAGGTTGGATGAGGCCTTGAGTGACCTGTACTAGTGGGAGGTGTCCCTGCCTATGGTGGGGACTTGGAACTAGATGATCCTTGAGGTCCCTTCCAACCTTACCATTCTATGATTCTATGATGCATTGTTATGTGACCTGCCATAGGTAAACCAAATTTGACAAGAGGTTGGACTCAATGATCTCCAGAGGTCCCTTCCAACCCAAACCATCCTGTGTTTCTGTGGTTTCAGAACCAGTACAAAACTGTGTTTATGGTTTTGGCTGGTTTAATATATTGCTTATAGTTTCCCACCTTGTTCCAAATAAACATTTATAAATTCTGTTTTTCTAATATTAAAAGCTTCCTTTGTAAGCCACTTGTTTCTTACAAACCCAGAGCGTTTACAAGCAGGGAAGACAACACAGCTTCATTACCTTCAAAATAAACTCCAGTAATATCTAAGGATTTTTTTTTTCTCCTAAAACATTGCACAGCTTTAATATGATAAGTAATTTCCAATACTTCTGCATGACTGATCGTGACTTTTTGCTTCATAAGCCAAATGAACTTGAATAAAAATTTAGAAATATTCATCTCATGCCCAGAGAAGGGTAACAAAGCTGCTGAAGGATCTGGAGAACAGGTCTGATGAGGAGCAGCTGAGTGAACTAGGATTGTCTAGTCTGGAGAAGAGGAGGTTGAGGGAAGACCTCATTGCTCTCTACAGCTGCCTGAAAGGAGGTTGGAGTGAGATGGGGGTTGGTCTCTTCCCCCTAGTAACAAGTGACAAGATGAGATGAAATGAAATGGCCTGAAAGTGTGCCAGGGGTGGTTTAGGTTGGAGATTAGGGAAAAATTCTTTCCTAAAAGAGTGGTCAGGCATTGGAACAGACTGCCCAGGGAGATGGTAGGACGAGGGGCAATGGATTTAAACTGGCAGAGGGGAGATTTAGACTGGATTTTAGGAGGAAGTTCTTTCCAGTGAAGGTGGTGAGGCACTGGCACAGGTTGCCCAGGGAGGTTGTGGCTGCTCCCTCTCTGGAGGTGTTCAAGGCCAGGTTGGATGAGGCCTTGAGTGACCTGCACTAGTGGGAGGTGTTCCTGCCTATGGCAGAGGGTTGGAACTGGATGATCCTCGACGTCCCTTCCAACTTCTATGATTCTATGGTGTAGTCCCTGTCCCTGGAGGTGTTCAAGAAATGCATGGACATGGTACTGTGAGACGTGGTTTAATGGCCATGGGGGTGTTGGATTCAATGATCCTAGAGGTCTTTTCCAACCAAAACCATTTCATGACTCTATGATGACACTTTCTATCAGGAAGGAGCATAGAATCAAATATGAAATATTAGCAGCTCAGAAATAGGCTTTAAACATGAACCAGGTGCTCACTGCTTGGTTACTGCAGGTATTTAACAACTCTACTGATTTTCTGCTTTCAAGCCCAGTAAAACAACAGCAGGCAGTGACAAGGGAAGACAGGAACA
Source organism: Ramphastos sulfuratus (assembly GCA_013399055.1). NCBI lineage: Eukaryota > Metazoa > Chordata > Aves > Piciformes > Ramphastidae > Ramphastos > Ramphastos sulfuratus. The sequence continues at coordinate 3,655 of WBNM01017814.1, read as the reverse complement.
GAGGATTCAGACAAATCATCTCTCACCATCTTTGTTCCTATTAACATACACTTCAAAACCAGTCTATTTTTGACTCTGTCTCAAACAACACAGAAATTGTAGAGGGGAAACAGCTCCTGTACCCTGATTAACCTTTACATCCACACAAGTGGATGTACCAGACACCAGCACCTAGACACCAGCAGCACTTCAGGCACTGCCGGAATAAACATCTTAGTCACAGGGGACAATCTGGGGCTAAAAGCAATTTAATAAAGTCTGATAGAGAAGAATGGAAGGCATACTTTTCAGAGCACTTGAAGAAATCTGAACAACTCACTCAACAAACCTTTACCTAATAATCAGACACCATTGTGTGCTTTCAAGAGCACTGAAGGAGCTTCATTGCTTTGTCTTGAGTGAATACAGAGCACGAAAGCTTCTGGACCCACAAAATACTTATATGAAAAAAAACTAGGTTAGGAAACAGGCAACTATTCCTTGTACTGTTTCCCACTCTTTGTGTGATTTAATAATTCTAAAGCAAAAGCAAAAAAAAAAAAAAAAAAAAAAGAAAAGAAAAATCCTGGACTTGAAACATCTTCATATTCACACACACATCTCTTTTTCAGAGTCCTATGGAAAAAAAGCAATGATCAGATTCTGAAGAGTTCTGTTTTAGATGTGGAGAAATCATAGAATCATAGAATTGTTTCAGTTGGAAAAGACCTCCAAAATTGAGTCTAGTCTCTTGATAAGTTAAATTGAAGAGTATGAATAAGTAAACATTTCTTTATAGAAGACAATTTCTATTTCAGCTGCCCACCTCAATAAATGCTTCAAAAATTCAATAATTATAAATTTAAAAAAAAAAAAAAATCTGACCTAAGTAAAATTCTGCAACAACTTCACATATAATCACAGACTGATTTGGATTGGAAGGGACCACAAAGATTATCTAGTTCCAAACCCTTGCCATGAGCAGGGTCACTTCTTACTAAACCATCTGGATTAAGGCCCCTCCAACCTCACTTTCAACACTTCCAGGCATAGAGACTCCGTAAGTCCTGGTGGCAACCTGTTCCAGTGCCTCACCACCCTCAAGAGCAGGAATTGCTTCCTCATGTTTCATTTCAATCCAGCTTCTTCTAGTTTGAAGTTTCATCCTGTCGTTTCATGCTTGTGTCAAAAGTCCTTCTCCAGCTCTCCTGTAGCCTCCCTCAGGTGCTGGAAGGCTGCTAGAGGATCACTCTGGAGCCTTCTCTTTTCTGGGCTGAAAATCCCCAATTCTCTTAGCCTGTCTTCATCACAGAGGTGCTTCATCCCTCTGATCTTACGACTGAGCTCTTCTGCACTCAGTCTAAAACTTGCATGTCCTTTTTAGGCTGAGGACCCCAGAACAGCACCCAACACAGCAGGTGGTGCCTCAGTAGAGCAGAAAGGAAGCTTCTTCCGAGCCCTTTGCTCCAAACTTCTACCTTGTTATATGAAAACCCAAAATATCTTCCAAAAAACCTTTAAGATCGAGTCTAAGCTTCAACCTTTGGTCAGGCATTGGAACAGGCTGCCCAGGGATGTGGTAGAGTCACTGTCCCCAGAGGTGTTCAAGAAATGTGTGGATCTGGAACTTGGTGAACATGATTTAATGACCGTGGTGGTGTTGGGTTGAAGGTTGGACTCAATGATCTTAGAGGTCTCTTCCAACCAAAGCAATTTTATAATCCCTAATACCACCACTAAACTCTGTCACACCTGCCATGTCCACATGTTTCTTGAATATCTCCAGGGATGGTGACTCCATCGCCTCCCTTGGCAACCTATCCTAATGCCAGGTTGATAGAGTATGGAGAAGGTACATCTGTGTGGACAAGGTAGAGAGCCACTTAATTACCAGAAATGAGTCTTCAATCCATATCAAAGAGTCTTGCAAGCAGAATAATGTGCATTTTAAGTTGAAGGACAAGCAGTAACGAATTATGTCAATCCAGATACTGATCTACTTCAGCCCCTTGGCATCTTCTGTTTCCTTTGGTTCCTAAGTGAGGACACAAACACCTGTTCTTGCAGCAGGTGGTATTTGTTTGTTGGAGCTTTTCCTGCTGTGTTTTAATCAGCCTGCAGCTGCAGCATTCAGGGCAAGCAACAGCTCCTGGTACCACATTTTCATCTATCAGCAGTATTGTTCCAGAAAAGAAAAATAATAATTCATACTTCATTTCCATCATATGTTACCCATCATGTAATTTCCTTCTCACACTCCAAGCTGCTAATTAAAGAGCGAATTTATTCCTAAAACTAGAAATGAAGTCCTGATCGTGGTGCCTGAGGGTGATACTCGATTATGTTCTCCTCTTGCAAAGCCTCCCTTTTTTTTTGGAAGAAAATTCACAGCCCTCTGCCAATTTGTACTCTTGCCATTCTTTACTTTGAGAAGTATTGTTCAGGGAGAATCAAGAAGCTTAAAAGAAAAAAAAAATTAAAGTCAAGGAGCAAATTAACAATATGCAAATCCCTCAATTCAATTGAAGTAAGAAAGAAGTACTCATGGGATAGGAAAATCAGGGTAGAAACTTCCTATGCAGAGCTATAAAGTGAGAATACTGAATCTTTGATATGGAGGTGTTATTAAGGAAGCTACAGGAGAGCTGCAGAGGGACTTTTTACAAAGGCTTTACAGTGAGAGGACAATGGGCAATGGCTTTGAGCTGGAAGAAAGGAGATTTAGACTGGACAGAAGAACAAAATTCTTTCCCGTGAGGGTGGTGAGTCACTGGAACAGGTTGCTCAGGGAAGTTCATCCCTGGAACTGTTTAAAGCAGGCTGGATGAAGCCTTGAGAAAGTAGGAGGTCTAGTAGGAGGTATCCCTACCCATAGCAGGACGGTTGGAATTTTGTGATCTTTAAGGTCCCTTCCAACCCAAAATGTTCTGTGACTGGTGGGCTGAGGCTAAAGTATGAAATTCAACAAGGCTGAGTTCTGGGGACTGCACTTGGGTCTCAACAACCCAGTGAATGTTCCAGGTTTGAGACTCAGTGGCTGACAACTGCCCAGCAGAGAAAGAACTGGGACTGTTGGTCAACAGACAGCTGAAGATGAGCCTGTGTTGAGTCCAGGTGGACAAGTAGGCCACTGGCATCTGTTGTAGAAATTAGTAATTGGTTTGAATTACAAATATTTTTTTTAATGCAAATATTACATTTTATTATTAATATTCAAAAATTTGGGAACATTCCCTGAGATTCTTTGGAGAGGAAATAGATGCACAAAGGGTATTTGTAACCACGGAATTAAACAGTTTAAACAATCAGAATTTGGAAAATAGGAACGTGAAAACAGGAAAACTTCTACCTGTGCTTATGGAGTCTTAGCATTAACTCTAGCAGATGTACTCACAACTCTGGGGTGATGAAAAGCTCAACATGAGCCTGCAGTGTGCGCATGCAGCCCAGACAGCAACCGAGTCCTGGGCGGCATCAAGAGCAGTGTGGCCAGCAGGGCGAGGGAGGGGATTCTGTCCCTTTACTCTGCTCTCATCAGACCCCATCTGGAGTCCTGTGTGCGGTTCTGGAGCCCCCAGCACAGGAAGGACATGGAAGTGTTGGAGCGGGTCCAGAGGAGGGCCAGGAAGATGATGAGAGAGCTGGAGCAGCATTGATGTGAGGACAGACTGAGAGA
>WBNM01017813.1:0-14536 GCA_013399055.1 Ramphastos sulfuratus | reverse complement strand
GGGGGGCAGAGAGAAGGAGCAGCTGAGGAGGGAAGAAGAGCAGGGGGGAGAAAGGGAGGGAGAAGAGCGAAGGGGAAGAGCAGAGAGGGGAAGAAAGGAGGGGGGGGAAGAGGAGGTGGGGGAGAAAGGTGGCGGGGAGGGGGTGTGGGAAGGCAAAGCCAACTCTGCCTTGCAGAAGTGGCATCAGCTCTGGTTCTCCTTTGGGACCCCGAGTGCAAATCTGCACCTCTGAGTGCTGAGGGAAGGAGCTGCACCCCACACCATCAGCTTCCCCCACACCATCAGCCTCTCCTTCAGCACCTCCCAGCAGGGTCTCACCACAAGGAGGTTTGTGAGGGGTTCCAGACTGACATTTGCAGCACAGAGAAGTGGCACCGAGCAGTCTCAGGGAGGTTGCCACCATCGTTTGCTTTATTGCTAATAACAAGAGCAATTCTATTGCTTTGCTACTGGCACTAAATGTCCTCAGAGGGATTAACTCTGCTGAAGCCTGATCAGTATTGGGAAGTTTATTGCACAGATCTGATGCAAATCAGCAGCAATTGCTGCCATATAAGCAATGATTTGATGATAAAAGCAAGCAGAACTGCTTTACAGAGGCTTATCTTCAGCCAAAGAGATTCCAAAGTGCTTCAGTGCTTGGCTTACACACACAGAACCTCTCTTTGATGCACACAAGGAGGGCACAAGCAGGACCTTTGAACCATCACACCCTCAGCTCACAACTAAGTCATGTCTGTCACCTCTCCTGTGAGCACTCTGAACCAAAATCCACTTCTCACAGGGTGAGTTGTGAGCCTGCAACCCCTGGAGATAGGCAGAGCACTGGGACCAGCCCAGGGCAGTGCCTGAAGCAGAGTTTTGGGGTTTTTTTTGAGGGGTTGAGAGGAGAAAAGGAAGGAAAAAAATCAAACCAAAGTCCCTCACAGTAACACAACTGCTACTGCTCTGCCATGGGACTAAAAGATGGATTTGTTGGTTAAGCAACACTTGGACCAGTGTGGCATCACCACCTTTTGGGACAGAATTGGAAGCAGAATCCATCTTTTTGTATCTTCTTTGCAGTGAGGGTGAGGAGACACTTGGAACAGGTTGCCCAGAGGATGCTCCCTCCCTGAAGGTGTTCAAAGCCAGGTTGGATGAGGCCTTGGAGCAACCTGAGCTAGTGAGAAGTGTCCCTGCCCATGGCAGGGGTGGTTGGAACTGGATGAGCTTGAAGCCCCCTTCCAACCCAACCCATTCTGTGAGCCTATGAATTTTGTCCTCAATCCATGCAGCATATGGGGGGGGGGGATGGGAAGTCAAAGCCATGTTCAGCTTCATTCAGACCACAGAAGTTTGAGGAAACAGACCCAAAAGTTCTCACTTGAAGTGAAGTTCTGCCTGGAAGTGGCTCACAGCAAAGAGCCTTTTACTGCTTGTGTTCCAAAGCAGTTGCTCTGTGCCCAGCTCTGCTGCTTGGCTGTAGGGCAGGGGAATTCCTCCCAGCCCCTTGCAATTTCTGCTCCTGGCCTCTTCACCTTTTCTTTTTCCCCTTTCCATGATGTCACTGACATCCCTGAGTGGCTAAAAGCACCCAGTTTTGGGGTTCCATGCTCAGTACATTGGTGGCTCCTGTGCTGTTCCTGGCAGGGTTTTTAACACCTCCAATTTGCTCTGACTTCAGAACATTTTCAGTGCCTCTGCTTTTAAACTCTGGCCACTCATATTCTCAGAAAGAATTAAGCATGAAGAGCTGAGCAAAGATCAACTGAACTGCAAGCTGCAAAAAAAACCCCCAACCACCCAATTTAATAAGCCAGATCCCAACTGGAGGCAGAACAGGAGAAAATTCCCAGCAACAGAAGCATCACAACCTAAGGTGAGTGAGCCTCAATTTGTCCTCAAATTGCTCCTGGGAGTATAAAGGCCAATGGCATCCTAGGGTGCATCAAGAAGAGTGTGGCTACCAGGTTGGAGGTTCTCCTTCCCTCCTACTCTGCCCTGGTGAGGCCACATCTGGAGGACTGGGTCCAGTTTTGGTATCCCCAGTTCAAGGACAGGGAGTTGCTGGACTACAAGCAAAGGGTTACAAAGATGCTGAGGGGACTGCAGCATCTCTGTGATGAGGAAAGGCTGAGAGCATTGGGGCTGCTTAGCCTGGAGAAGAGAAGACTGAGTGGGGGGGGTCTGATCAGTGCTGATCAATACTTCAAGGGTGGCTGGCAGGAGGATGGGGCCAGGCTTTGTTCAGTGGTGCCCAGGGACAGGGCAAGGGCAAGGCATGAACTTGAACACAGGAACTTCCATCTAAACATGAGGAGAAACTTCTTGAATTTAAGGGTGATGGAGCCCTGAAACAGGCTGCACAGAGAAGTTGTGGAGTCTCCATCTCTGGAGATCTTCAAACCCACTTGGATGTGTTCCTGGGTGGCCTTCTCTGGGTGACCCTGCCAAGACTCAATCTCCAGAGGACCTGTGGGTGTGGTGCTGAGGGACATGGTGGCTTAGCAGCAGTGGTGAGGTTGTGAGCTCTAGGTGAGCAGTTGGACTTGATCTCAAAGGTCTCTTCCAACCTCAACACTTCTGTGCTCTGGGACATGGGTTAAAAAAGGAGAGGAACCTTTCTGAAGAGGATGCTGTGCCAGCTGCACCACCACAGCACTGAAACAGGAACAGACCATTTCTGCTGTCCCATCCCACACTTCTGACCAGGGAGGATCTGGATGGGAGCTGAGTTGGCAGTTTAAAGCTGGGGCAGATGCATATTGCCTCCCCCCACCCCATGTGGGGTGCCCATCCCAGGGCACAGCGAGGGATGGGCACAAGGCTGAGTCCATCTCCCACTCCTCTGCAGAAGGGTGGGCAAGAAGTGGGCTCCTGTGGGCATCCAGCTCAGGATGCTCCTGGCAAGACTCAGCTCTGCACCTTGGCAAGCAGGAATAGGCAATCTAGGTGACCCTGCTCTGGTGGGGGTGTTAGCTAGATGACCTAGATGATTTCAATACCTGAAGGGGGCTACAGGAGAGCTGGGGAGGGGCTTTTGACAAGGGCTTGGAGTGATGGAATGAGGGACAATAACTTAGAGCTGGGAGAGGAGAGGTTGAGACTGGAGAGTTGGAAGAAATTCTTTCCAGTGAGGGTGGGGAGACACTGGCACAGGTGGTACAGGGGATGCCCCTTCCCTGGAGGTGTTCAGGGCCAGGCTGGGTGAGGCTTTGAGCAACCTCAGCTAGTGAGAGGTGTCCTGCCCATGGCAGTGGTGGGTTGAGACTGGCTGATCTTTAAGATCCCTTCCAACTCAAACCATTCAATGATTTCATGACCTTCAGAGGTCCCTTCCAACCCCCACCAGGCTGAGATTCTGTGACAAAGGCTCCCTAAGGGATCAAGCCTCTGTCACTTCCTTGTTCATATTTCCTGCTTACCTTGAAGTGATTCCAAAGCATTAAAATAAACCACATGATTTCCACCTCCCCAGCTCTCAAGTGCACTGGGGGTTGGACCAACCTCAGACAAAGAATTTTAGTAGGAAACCCTTTAGGAACAGGCCCTGCAGTGAGCAACTGCCAATGTTTAACTGGCACAGGGAAGGAATTCCTACCTGGAAGGAGGTTGGAGCCAGGTGGGGGTCAGCCTCTTCTCCCAAGGGACAAGTGGCAGGGTGAGAGGAAATGGCCTCAAAAGTTGCACCAGAGGAGGTTTAGGGTGGACATTAGAAGAAGCTTCTTCCCTGGAAGGGTTCTCAAACACTGGAGCAGGCTGCCAAGGAGGTGGTTGAATCCCCAATCCCTGCAGCAGGTGTTTCAGAGCTGCAGAGATGTGGTGCTGAGCACATCAGAGCAGTCTGGGTGGGGTACCCTGACAGATCCCAGCCACAACCTTTCTCTTCTGTTTGATAGACACCAGCAAACCACAGATCTCACCCTGGACACTGGGGAGCTGCTGACTGTGCAGGCTGGGCATGGTGGTTCTCCTTCTCTTAGCAGCTTTGCTGCAAGGTGAGTCACCAAGAAACCAACTCTGCAGCCTCTTAACACTGCTGAGAACAGGCAAAGTTGGCACTGGGGCCACTGCCACCTCCTTAGATCCTCACTTGGGCACTGGACCCCTCCAGCTGCAAAATGGAAACTGGGCAAAGCTTCCTGCCCACTCCAAGTCTACAGAGAGCTGGCAAAGGCATGGCCAAGCTGGGAAGGACCAGATGGTGTCCAGAGGTGCCTTCCAACCCTACCATTCTATGACTGTCCCCACTGCTTGGTGCTGCAGACACTTCTGCTGGAGCAGTGCATCTGCAGGGGGAAGGAAATGGTCAGCAGAGGCAGAGTTTGCAAATGCCAAAGGCTGCTCTCAGATGTTGGTTGTTAACTTCTGCCTGGACAGGGCTGTCAGGGTTGATTTGGGGTACTGAGGGGCTCCCTATCCGTGCTGTGGCACAGGGCAGTGGCTCTGCAGCAGCAGTTAGGTGGATAATGTGGCACTTGAAGGGGACACATCCCATCCAAAGCCAACTCTGAATCTCCTCAGGCAGATGTCCCACAGGTGCCACTCATAATGGATATCCTGAGTTAGGAGCTGTGCTGGTGTTCCCCAGGTGCTTGTCTCTGAGTAACCAGCAGTGTCTGTTTCTCCCTTCCTTCCCCCCATAAGGACCAGTTTCCAGCACCTTGTATGGACCCAGCTTTTTGGCAGGTGAGGTTGGAGGGTCTGTCACCCACCAGTGCTTCTACTCCACCACCCCAGCCAACAGGCAGGACAGAAAGTATTGGTGTAAAGTAGTGAGAGGTGGAGTTTGCTCCACCATCATTTCCACCACTGGTTACACCTCCAAAGAGCACCAGGGACGAGTGTCCCTCCAGGACATCCCCCAGAATGGGACCTTCGTGGTGACAATGGCAAAGCTGGCAGAGAGCGACGCAGGGATCTACAGATGTGGCATTGGCAGCACCAACAGAGACCTCTTTGCCCACCTGAACCTCACTGTTTCAGCAGGTAGGGTGGTGGCAGGGGACAAGGGAGGCTCCTGGCTCACAAGGAGTGGCCTGCAGCATCAGCACACATCAGGCACATCAGCTTTTCTTACCCTACAGGGATGGTTTAGGGACATGAGGAGGATGTTTTTTTTCCCCTGGGAGGGTGACAGGACCCTGGAACCAGGCTGCTCAGGGAGTTGTGGAGTCTCCCTCTCCTGGAGGATTCAAAACCCTCCTGGATGTGTTCCTGTGTGATCTGCTCTGGGTGATGCTGCTCTGGCAGGGGGTTAGACTGGCTGAGCTTTGGAGGTCCCTTCCAGCCCTTGAGATTCTGTGATTCTATGACTTGAACATCCCTCCTGTGAAGAAAGGCTGACAGCCCTGGGGCTGTTTAGTCTGGAGAAGAGAAGGCTGAGAGGAGATCTCCAAATACCTGAGGGGTGAGGGTGAAGGTGCCAGGCTCTTTTTGAGGGTGCCTAGTAACAGGACAAGGAACAGCTACAAGCTGGGACTCAGAAAGTTCCACCTCAACATGAGGAAAAATTTCTTTGCAGTGAGGGTGCTGGAGCCCTGGAGCAGGCTGCCCAGAGAGGGTGTGGAGTCTCCTTCTCTGCAGAGATTCCAGCCCCACCTGGACATATTCCTGTGTGACCTGCCCTAGGTGGTCCTAGCAGGCAGGGGGATTGGAGTCAACAATCTCCAGAGGTCCCTTCCAACCCCTACCATTGTGTGAATCTACCCTGTGCTATTAACCAGAGATTTACAGCCACAGAGTGTAGAATTGCCCTGATTTGGGTCCAATGAAGTGTTCCTGGCCCTGGCTGGGGGTTGTGTGCTGGACAATCACAGAATGATAGGGGTTGGAAGGAACCTCTGGAGATGACCTAGTCCATGCTCTCTCCCTACAGATGCTGGCACTCTGGGGACAACTCAGCTTATACAGGGAGAGCTCCATGGCTCTGTCATGGTCCTGTGCCCACCTGGGGACAGCCAAAGCAGTGAGAAGAGGTTCTGGTGCAAAGTGGTCAGGCTCAGCTGCCTCCTCATAGCTGACACTGATGGCTACGTGGCAAGGAGTCACCAAGGACGAATCTCCATCACCCCTCAGGGGAGCTCTGGAGCCTTCAAAATCCTGATAAATGACTTAAAAAAAGATGACTCTGGGCTGTACAGGTGTGGGACAGGAAAACTCAGCAGCTGGAGCAGCCCACATTTGGTGGCTCTGCAGGTGACCACAGGTAGGATGGGGAGCTGCATCTGCTGCAGGGATTCCTCACAGACCTGGGTAAGGGTCATGGAATGCTAACACTGCCCTCTCCAACCTGCAGCCTCCACCCTTCCCAGGAGACCAAAGTTCCTCACTGGCACAGTGGGAGGCTCACTGTCCATCAAGTGCCACCATGATCCCAAGGGCAGCTATGAGAAGAAGTATCTGTGCAGGTGGAAGGCAGGGAGCTGCTCCCTGCTGCTAGACCTGGATGGGTTTGTGGACAAGTCCTGCAAAGGCAGAGTCAAAATAGACAGCAGTGACCAGGAACCTGGGACTTACACCGTGGTGCTGAGCCAGCTGAGAGAGGAGGATGCAGGATGGTACTGGTGTGGGGCTAGAAATGGGCACACAGAGCACACAGCCCCACTGAAGCTGCTCATCCAGAAGGGTAGGTGATGGAGTGGCTGGGAATACAACAAATCAATCTTTCTCCACCCCCCCCCCCGCCCCTTCTCCACCNCATGTACTGCAATTCTTTTTGCTGCCAAGGTGATACCTTTGGTACCTCAGAATCAGAGAGTTAACCAGGTTGGAAAAGACCTCTAAGATCAAGTCCAACCTATCACTTAACCCTTCTCATTAACCCATGGCACTCAGTGCCTCATGCAGCCTCCTTTTAAGCACCTCCAGGGATGGGCACTCCACCACCTCCCCAGGCAGCCCATCCCAATGCCAATCTCTCTTGCTGGGAAGAACTTCTTCCTAACATCCAGCCTGAGCCTGCCCTGGCACAGCTTGAGGCTGTGTCCTCTTGTTCTGTCCCTGAGTGCTTGACAGAAGAGCCCAACCCCAGCTGGCCACAACCTCCCTGCAGGTAGCTGTAGAGAGCAGTGAGGTCTGCCCTGAGCCTCCTCTTCTGCACCCCCAGCTCCCTCAGCCTCTCCTCACAGAGCTGTGCCCCAACCCCCTCCCCAGCCTTGTTTGCCTCTCCACAGTGATGGACACTGAAGCCTCCAAATGGTTCTCTCCATAGAAACCTCCTCCTCACACCACCCAGCAACATTCACCCCTGTGAAACCCACCCCAGCAAGTGCAGCCACCTCCAGCACACCCTCAGAGAGGAGCACCACGGGCATGAGCCACACAGTGGGCACCACCACAGGCAGCACCAGCACCCTGCTGCCCACTGCCTCCCCCAGCACCTTCGGAACCTCCCCAGGCGAGAGCTATCACAAGAGGTCAGTTCATGGCCACTTTGCTTCTTGACACTAACTTAGAGCCATAGAATGAAGCTCTGGGCTGGAAGGGATCTCTAGAGGTCATCTTGTCCAACCCCCTGTGGGCAGCAGGGACATCCCTAATAGTTCAGATTGCTCAGAGCCCCAACAAGCCTCACCTGAGATGTCTCCAGGGAGGAGGTCTCCACTACCTCCCTGCACAACCCTCACTGTAGAGAACTTCTCCCTCATGTCCAACCTAAATCTACCCTGCTCTGGTTTAAAGCCATTATCCCTCATCCTGGCACTCCCAGCCCTTCTCAACAGTCCCTCCCCACCTCTCCTGTAGCCCACTTCAGGTCCTGGAAGGCTGCTCTGAGGTCCCACTGGAGCCTTCTCCACTCCAGGTTGAACAGCCCCAACTCTTGTCCACATAAGAGATGTTCCCCAGCCCTCTGATCATCCTTGTGGCCTCCTCAGGACCCACTCCAACAGGTCCACATCCAGAGGGTTGAAGGCTCCAGAGCTGGACACAGCACTCTGGGTGAGGTCTCACCAGGGCAGAGTGGCAGAATCACCTCTCTCAATCAACCTTNCCACAACATCACTGGAAGTGTTCAGGACCAGGCTGGATGAGGCCTTGAGTGACCTGTACTGGTGTGAGGTGTCCCTGCCTATGGCAGGAGGTTGGAACTGGCTGAGCTTTGAGCTCCCTTCCAACCTTCCCATTCTATGAATCTGCTGCTTTCTGACCTGTCTGCCTCATCTCCCAGGACCTTACAGAGGTTGTACACAGGTTGCAGAGTGAAAACACCATCAGGAGACCCTAGAGAGGCAAAAGACAAGGTTAGCTCCTGTCTATCTGTGGCATGGATCTTTGAACTTGCCTTCAAACCTGCTGGGGCTGGCTACTCCTGCAAGCTCAGCTGCCAGAGTCAATAGCAGTGCTCCTGTCTGTTTTCCTTGCCCCAGCATGGAGACAGGACATTAGGAAACATCAGGCTTGAGCAATGATGCTGCTGAATCAGTAGCTGCCACACACTGCCCTGCACACAACAGCCAAGGCCCTGCAGGCACACAGTGCCCAGGGTGGTGTTTGGGTACTCTTTGCATGAGGTTAAGCAAAACCACAGAACCACAAAGTGGTAGGGGGTGGAAGGGATCTTTGGAGATCATCCAGTTCACACTCCCCCTTGCCAAAGCAGGCCCAGCCAGGGCAGGTCACACAGGAATGCATCCAGGTGGGGTTTGAAAGCCTCCAGAGGAGGAGACTCCACAACCTCTCTGGGCAGCCTGCTCCAGGGCTCTGGCACCCTCACAGCAAAGAAGTTTCTCCTCATGTGGAGGTGGAAGCTCCTGGGTTCCAGTTTGTGTCCATGTCCCTTGTCCTGTCACTGGGCACCAGTGAGATGTGCCTGACCCTTTCTTCTTGACACCTACCCTTAGGATATTTGTGAACACTGATCAGAGCCCCTCTCAGGCTGCTTTTCTCCAGGCTCTCAGCCTTCCCTCCTCACAGAGATGTCCCCCAGTCTCTTAGCCTTCACTGAACTCCCTCCAGTATTTCCCTGTCCCTCTTGAACTGGGGAGCCCAGAACTGGACACAACACTGCAAGATTTGGTCTCAGCAGGGCAGAGCAGAAGTGCAGGAGAACCTCCCTCAACCTGCTGGTCACAATCTTCTTCATGAACCTCAGGAGACCCTTGAGCCTTCTTGGTCAGCAGGGCACAGTGCCAGAATGCTGTGGGCTGCTCTGGCCAGTAACTGCTCCCCAGCAAGCCCTGAGGTTCACCCCAGTTCAAGTTTTCCCACTGAATTTACCTTCCTGCTACAATGGATCCCAGCAGCTCCTCCACCTCCCACACAGCTGTGGTCACCACCCAGCACCCAGTTAAGTGATTTGCATTTTTGGTGCAGGCACATCAGATACTGCAGCTGATAAACCACCAAGTCCACAGAGCCACTTCAATATCCTGAGCTCTCCCCTGCACCTCAGAGGCCACATCCATGCCAGTTGCTTCCCAGCCTGACAAACCTCATCCTGCCCACCCTCAGCCTCACTCAAGCTGTGCCTTCCTCTCACCCAGCCAAAAAGAGGAGGGCAGAGCATGCCACCAGGCACAGACTCTTGTATAAAGGCTCAGATTTTGCACCTTTCCTGGGTGGAATTGGGGNAAGGCTACTCTAAGGTCTCCTGGAAGCCTTCTCTTCTCCAGGCTGCAGAGCCCCAACTCTCTCAGCCTGTCCTCACAGCAGAGCTGCTGCAGCCCTCTGAGCATCTTGGTGGCCTCCTCTGGACTGGCTCCAACCCTTCCATGTCCTTCCTGTGCTGAGGGCTCCAGAACTGCACACAGGACTCTACTGATGTCTCTTGGGCAAGGAACCAGCACACAGACCATAGAATGAGTTAGGTTGGAAGGGACCTCAAAGCTCAGCCAGCTCCAACCCCCCCAGCATAGGCAGGGACACCTCCCACTAGCACAGGTCACTCAAGGCCTCATCCAACCTGGCCTTGAACACCTCCAGGGAAGGAGCAGCCACAACCTCCCTGGGCAACCTGTGCCAGTGTCTCACCACCCTCACTGCAAACAACTTCTTCATCCAGCCTGGTCTTGAACCCCTCCAGGGAGGTTGTGGAGCACAGAACCACCCAACGTGATCCTCTATCACATTCTGTGCTCCACAACCTCCCTGGGCAACCTGTGCCAGTGTCTCACCACCCTCACTGCAAACAACTTCCTCTTAACATCCAGTTTCAATCTCCCCTCTGCCAGTTCAAACCCATTGCCCCCTGTCCTGTCATTGCAAGACCTTGTCAATAGGCCCTCCCCAGCCTTCCTGTAGCCCCCTTCAGATACTGGAAGGCTACTCCAAGGTCTCTTGGAAGCCTTCTCTTCTCCAGGCTGCAGAGCCCCAACTCTCTCAGCCTGTCCTCACAGCAGAGCTGCTGCAGCCCTCTCAGCATCTTTGTGGCCTCCTCTGGACCTGCTCCCACACTTCCATGTCCTTCCTGTGCTGGGGGCTCCAGAACTGCACACAGTACCATTGATATCACTTTGGCAAGGAACCAGCACACAGGCAGCCTTCAGCAGCATGAGAGCTACAACAAGGTGCAAGGAGAGAGCATGAACCTTACTTGTCAATCTGTGTGGTGAAAACAGCTCCTGCTCCTCCTGGAGGGGCTCACCCTGCCAGGAACATGAACCCCAGAAGGTAGGGGGTGTGTGTGTGTGTGTGTGTGTGCTGTAGAACTGCCTCATAAACCAAGCTCCAGATCAAATGATTCCATCTCTGTTGACTGTTCTCCTTAGATTTTGGTCAGAGCTCACAACTCCTTTAATAATACTCTTGGGTGTAAAAACAACATCCAGAAACTTCAGCCACCCCCTGCCTGACTCAAAACTCAACCTAATTCTGATGGTTCATCTTTGCAGGTCCTCAGATGAATCCCATCTGCTCCCAGTGGTGTTACCAGCTCTCATTTTACTGACTCTCATCAGCATCACTTTCCTCATCCTAACCAAAATAAAGCTGCAGAAGCAGACAGGTGAGTTGGGCAGGCAACAACTTTTGGCTTGTTGGTTCTGATTTGCAATGGCTTTGCCTGTTCAGTTCCAAGAGCTGCAGCCTGACCCCTGCAGATCTCCATCTCTGGGGACTCTGCAACCACTCTGCAATGGCTTTGCCTGTTCAGTTCCAAGAGCTGCAGCCTGACCCCTGCAGATCTCCATCTCTGGGGACTCTGCAACCACTCTGCAAGCAGAGCAGCCTGAAAGTGCAGCTGCACTTGCATGGAGGCTGCATCCTGGAGAAGCTGCTTTGGTTTTAAGATGATTAAACAAGAAGGCAAATGAAGGAAACAAAGATTGTGAAGCCCTGCTGGAAGCAGGTTGAGCTTTTGTTTATAGAAGGGTTTACAGCTTCATGACTGCTCGGAAATCCTGAGCTACAAAGGGCAGGGACCTGCTGGGTGGCTTCTTAAGGCTGAATTCTGCCCACTAAGTGCAAAGGTGGCAAAACAACTTGCCCTCAAAATCTAGGTCGTAGCTGATATTCCAAAGTGCTTGCATGCCTCTTGTTTTATGGCACATTTATGTCCCCAGAAAGGAATTTAGGGACAAAAATTCTCTAGTGGTAGAATTATGGAATCAGTCAGGGTTGGAAGGGACCACAAGGATCAGCCAGTTCCAACCCCCCTGCCATGCCCAGGGACACCTCACGCTAGATCAGGCTGGCCACAGCCTCATCCAGCCTGGCCTTAAACACCTCCAGGGATGAAGCTTCCACCACCTCCCTGGGCAACCTGTTCCAAGGTCTCACCACCCTCACTGTACAGAACTTCTTCCTAACATCCAGTCTGAATCTACCCATTTCTATCTTTGTTCCACCCCCCTCAGTCCTATCACTGCCTGACAGCCTAAATAGTCCTAAAGAGATGAGAGCAGTGAGTGGAGCTCCATTAGTCACCAGCATGAAACTGGGAAACAGTGAGGCTGCTCTGGTGTCTCTTGGGACAGATTGGTATCATAGAATGGTTTGGATTAGAAGGGAACTTAAAGCTCAGCCAGTTCCAACCCCCCTGCCATGGGCAGGATCACCTCCCACCAGCCCAGGCTGCTCAACCTCATCCTTGAACACCTGGAGGAACAGAGCATCCACACGCTCCCCACGGGCAACCTGTGCCAGTGGCTCCCTACCCTCACTGGCAAGAATTTCTTCCTAACCTTCAGTCTAAATCTTCCCTCTTCCAGCTCTAAGTATGTCCCAGTGTATTTAGAGAGGCACTGGTGGAGGTGTTCCCTCCATTGAAGGTGGTTTTGTTCCTCAGGAGAAGAAAGCAGCGCCGCAGGCAACAGGGGAGCGCCGAGCCAGGCTGGTCTGAATCTCAAAGAGCAAACAGTGGAGGAGGAAACTCAAGGTCCAGAGAAGGAGCAAGAACATGGGGCGGGCACTGGCAAATGTAGGTGGGTGTCTTCTGGAGCTGGCACCTCAATTGTCCTCTCAGTAGAATAAACCCAAATTACAAGCAGAGGTTTTGCAGCTCGGGATGAAACTCCTCCAGCAGGAGGTATTTTGCAGCTCAGGAATCACAGAATGGTAAGGTTGGACCTCAAGGATCAGCCAGTTCCAACCCCCTGCCATAGGCAGGGACACCTCCCACTAGTACAGGTCACTCAAGGCCTCATCCAACCTGGCCTTGAACACCTCCAGGGTGGTTGTGGAGCATAGAAGACCTCCAGGGAGGTTGGGGAGCACAGAATCACCCAACGTGATCAAAGATCACGTTGGGTGATTCTGTGCTCCACAACCTCCCTGGGCAACCTGNCCAGTCCCTTCATCATCCTCACAGGCTTCATTGCACTCTCTCCAGTAGTTCTCTGTTTTGAACTGGGGAGCTCAGAACTGGACACAGCATTCCAGGTGTGCTTTCACCAAGGCAGAGCAATAGGGAAGAACCTCTCTTGGCCTCCTGGCCCCATTCTTCTTCATGCACCATAGGATACCATTGACCTTCTTGGGCACAAGGGCAGGCTGCAGCCCCAGGGCTAACCTATTATTAACCCAATAATGTGCACTGGTAGCCAGGAGAGACAATGCCATTCTGGGGTGGATTGAAAGGGCTGTGGTTAGTAGGTGGAGAGAGGTTCTCCTGCCTCTCTGCTCTGCCCTGGGGAGGCTGCATCTGGAGTGCTGTGTCCAATTCTGGGCCCCCCCAGTTCAAGAGGGACACAGAACTGCTTGAGAGAGTCCAGCACAGAGCCACAAAGGTGATATGAAGGGAATGGAGCAGCTCTGTTAGGAGAAGAGCCTGAGGGAGCTGGGGCTGGGAGCTTGGAGCAGAGACTGAGAGGTGACCTCAGCAATGGTTATAAAGGTGTGCAGGTGAGTGGCAGGAGGCTGGAGCCAGGCTCTGCTGGGTGATGCCCAATGCCAGCACAAGGGGCAATGGTGGAAGCTGAGGCATAGGAAGTTTCATTTAAACATGAGGAGGAATTTTTTCCCTGTGAGGATGACAGAACCCTGGCACAGGCTGCCCAGGGGGTTGTGGAGTCTCCCTCTCTGGAGAGATTCAAAACCCACCTGGCTGTGTTCCTGTGTGATCTGCTCTGGGTGCTCCTGCTCTGGCAGGGGGCTTGGACTGGCTGAGCTTTGGAGGTCCCTTCCAGCCCCTGACATTCTGTGATTCTCCAGCACTACTCCAAGGTCTCTCTCCACAAAGCTGCTTCCCAGCAGATCAACTCCTAACCTGAACTATCCAGGATTGCTGCTCTGCTGCCAAACCATTGCCTTTATCCCTTGCCCAGAAACGTTGAGCTGTGGAACTTAAAAGCAGTCTTGGATGAAATCCTCTATGTACTTAATAAATTTATGATGGGGTTGGTTATAATTCTTGCTTACACATCTGGGCCACCTTATCACTCTTCCTGAGTCTGCTTGCTCATGACCTCTTGCAATGTTACACAGAAGTCATCTTTGCTCTCTCTGTTGCAATCATAATTTCCTTTTTTGTCCCCTTCCTACTTGTGCAGGATCATCTCTGGTACCCTTGGAAGACTCAAGCTGACCAACTTTGCAATCAATTTTCTTTTTTATCCCTTCCTACTCATGCAGGATCATCTCTGCTACCCTTGGAAGACTCAAGCTGACCAACTTTGCAATCAATTTTCTTTTTTATCCCTTCCTACTTGTGCAGGATCATCTCTGGTACCTTTGGAAGACTCAAGCTGACCAATTTCTGTATAAGAGTCTTTATCTTGTGGCAAAGCATAAACTCAAGAGGTCTGTCTTGGAGTAAATACACTTTGGAGAAGCTCTTCCAGAAAACAGAAGTTTTCTCCTCTCATCCTATCACTAAAAAGAAAAAAAACAACCAACCACAAACACAACTTTTCAAGGTGACTGATGAAGAGTTCAGGGAGATCCTGTGGATGCTCCCTCCCTGGAGGTGTTCAAGGCCAGGTTGGAGGAGGCCTTGAGTGACCTGTGCTAGTGGGAGGTGTCCCTGCCTGTGGCAGGGGGTTGGAACTGGCTGATCTTTGAGGTCCCTTCCAACCTTCCCATTCTATGATCCTCCCTTTCCATCCAAGCTAAAAGGTTTTCCTGCAGAAAGCATAACTATTTACAACACATATATAAAATCACAGAATGGTTTAGA
>WBNM01017812.1:0-23803 GCA_013399055.1 Ramphastos sulfuratus | reverse complement strand
AAAAAAAAAAAAAAAAAAAATACTTCAGAGCTTCGGGGCGATTACTCAATGTCTCGGGAGCACAAGTGGTGCTCTCCTCAATCCCTCCAGTGATAAGAAGAGATATTGAAGGAAGGAAAAATATCCCTGTGATTAGGACATGGCTTAGAGGTTGGTGCCACCAACAGCACTTTGGGGTTTTTTTTGACCCTGGGGAAGTTTTCTCAGCACCAAATCTAGTAGTGACAGATGGAGCTCATCTGTCACATAAGGGGAAAAGAATCCTTGCACAGGAGTTGGTTGGGCTCACTGACAAGGCTTTGAACAAGTTATAATGGGGGATGGGGATGTAGCTGGCCTTGCCACCGAGAACCCTGTGTGTAGTAGTCCAACACTTGTGGAGGAGTGTTTTTGGCATCTTAGATACCCAGAGGGTCTACCTCTCTTCAAGACTGAAAATGAGGTACTCGACTCCATCCCTGAAATGTTTATACACCAGTGCACACAGCAGCTGGAGCTGGAGGTCATTGTGATCCAAGGGAACTATGATGTGGCAGCTATCACAGAAACCTGGTGGGATGACTCTCACAACTGGAGTGCTGCAATTGGTGGGTACCAACTTTTCAGAAGGAATAGGCACAGAACAAGAGGTGGCAGAGTGGCCCTCTATGTTAGGGACACATATGAAACCATACCAATTAATGAAGGTGATGGTAGGGTTGAGTCCTTATAGGCAAGAATAAGGAGTTAAGGCTGTCAAGAGTGATATTGTGGTGGGAATCTGATATAGATCACCTAAACAGGATGAAGAGGTAGATGAACATTTTTATAAAGAGTTGAGAGAGGTCCATGATTGTTCCTCCTTGTTCTTGTGGGACACTTCATCTTCCCAGGTGTCTGCTGCAAATACAATACAGTAGGAAGACAACAGTCCTGGAAGTTCCTGGCGTGTGTTGAGGAGAACTTCCTGACACAACTGGTGAGGGAGTCAACCAGAGAAGAGGCCCTCCTGGACCTGCTTCTTTTGAACAGGGAAGAACCTGGGAAAGTAAAGACTGGTGACCATCTGGGGCTCAGTGATCATGAGATGGTTGAGTTCTCTACTTTTGGGGAAACACGGAGAGTGGTTAGTAAAACTGCCACCTTGAATTTCCAGAGAGCCAATTTTGGACTGTTCAGAAGACTGATTGACAAAGTCCCTTGGGAGGGCATCCTGGAGGATACAGGAGTCCAGGAAGGCTGAACAAGAGGGAAGTCTTAAAGGCACAGGTGCAGGCTGTCCCTGTGTGCTGAAAAACGAGTTGTTGGGGAAGGCTCCAGCCTGGCTGAACAGGCGCCTTTGGCTGGAGCTCAAGAATNCTGAAATGTTTATACACCAGTGCACACAGCAGCTGGAGCTGGAGGTCATTGTGATCCAAGGGAACTATGATGTGGCAGCTATCACAGAAACCTGGTGGGATGACTCTCACAACTGGAGTGCTGCAATTGGTGGGTACCAACTTTTCAGAAGGAATAGGCACAGAACAAGAGGTGGCAGAGTGGCCCTCTATGTTAGGGACACATATGAAACCATACCAATTAATGAAGGTGATGGTAGGGTTGAGTCCTTATAGGCAAGAATAAGGAGTTAAGGCTGTCAAGAGTGATATTGTGGTGGGAATCTGATATAGATCACCTAAACAGGATGAAGAGGTAGATGAACATTTTTATAAAGAGTTGAGAGAGGTCCATGATTGTTCCTCCTTGTTCTTGTGGGACACTTCATCTTCCCAGGTGTCTGCTGCAAATACAATACAGTAGGAAGACAACAGTCCTGGAAGTTCCTGGCGTGTGTTGAGGAGAACTTCCTGACACAACTGGTGAGGGAGTCAACCAGAGAAGAGGCCCTCCTGGACCTGCTTCTTTTGAACAGGGAAGAACCTGGGAAAGTAAAGACTGGTGACCATCTGGGGCTCAGTGATCATGAGATGGTTGAGTTCTCTACTTTTGGGGAAACACGGAGAGTGGTTAGTAAAACTGCCACCTTGAATTTCCAGAGAGCCAATTTTGGACTGTTCAGAAGACTGATTGACAAAGTCCCTTGGGAGGGCATCCTGGAGGATACAGGAGTCCAGGAAGGCTGAACAAGAGGGAAGTCTTAAAGGCACAGGTGCAGGCTGTCCCTGTGTGCTGAAAAACGAGTTGTTGGGGAAGGCTCCAGCCTGGCTGAACAGGCGCCTTTGGCTGGAGCTCAAGAATAGAAGAAGAGTCTCTGGCCTTTGGAAGAGGGGACAGGCCTCTCATGAGGACTACAAAGATGTAGTGAAGCTATGTGGGGAGAAAATTAGGAGAGACAAAGCACAGCTAGAGCTCAATCTAGCTACAGTCTTAAGGATAATAAGAAATGTTTCTATAAATTCATCAACAACAAAAGGAGGAATGGGGAAAATCTTCATCCTTTATTGAATGCAGAGGGAAACATAGTAGATAAGGATGAGATAGTGGCTGAGGGCTCGATGTCTACTTTGCCTCAGTCTTTAGCACTGGAACCAGCAGTCCCTCTGGACAGTCAGTCTCATGAACTAGAAGGCAGGGAATGGAATCAGAATGAGCTCATCCCAATAAATGAGGAAGCAGTCATTGACCTGCTGCACCACTCAGATGTACACAAGTCTATGAGGCTGGATGGGCTGCCCCCAAGGGTGCTGAAGGAGTTGGCAGATGTGCTTGCCAAGCCACTCTCCATTATTTACCTGAAATCCTGGGTAACTGGGGAGTCCCAATGGACTGGAGGGTAGCAAATGTAAACATCTATCTATAAGAAAGGAAGAAAGGAGGATCCAGGAAATTACAGACCTGTCAGTCTGATCTCCGTACCAGGGAAGGTCATGGAGCAGGGCATCTCAAACACCATTACATGTCATATAGAGAACAACCAGGGGATCAGGCCCAGTCAGCAGAGGTTTATGAAAGGCAAGTCCTGCCTGATAAACCTGATCTCCTATGAAAGATGACATGACTACTGGATGTGGGAAAGGCTGTGAATATTTTCTACCTAGATTTCCCAGAAGCTTTGACACTATTCTCTGCAGAATTCTTGTGGACAAACTGACAACATGTGGCTTGGACAAGCACAGTTCTGCTGGATACAGCACTGACTGGGCTAACAGGCCCAAAGGGTCAATGCAGATCAATCCGGCTAGCAGCCAGTCACAAGTGGTGTCCCCCAGGGCTCAGTGTTGGGACCACTTCTCTTTAACACTTTTTTTGATGACCTTGATGAAGACATAGAATGTGGCAGCAGTAAGTTTGCAGATGACACCAAATTGGGTGGCAGTCTGGATCATCTGGATGAGGGTAGGGAGGCTCTACAGAGGGACTTGGATAAATGGATGGATAGGCCGATGTCAGTGGGATGAGCTTTAACCAGGACAAATGCCAGGTCCTGCACTTGGGTCACAACAACCCTGAGCAACGCTACAGGCTTGGGGCAGTGTGGCTGGAAAGCTCTCTGGTAGAAAGGGACCTGGAGATTCTAATTGACAAGCAACTGAATACAAACAAGCAAGTGTGCCCAGGTGGCAAAGAAAACCAATGGCATCCTGGCTTGTATTAGAAATGCTGTGTCCAGAAGAAGTAGGGAGGTGATTGTCCCCTTGGACTCAGCTCTGAGGAGGTCACATTTCAAGTACTGTGTTCAGTTTTTGACACCTTACTACAAGAGAGATGTGGAGGTGCTGGAGTGGGTCCAGAGGAGGGCAAGAAAGCTGGGGAAGGGCCTGGAGAATAGGTCTTATGAGGAGTGACTGAAAAAACTGAGGCTGCTTAGTTTGAAAAAGAGGAGGCTGAGGGGAGACCTCATGCCTGTCTACAGCTACCTGAAAGGACATCGTGAAGAGGTTGGTGCTGGTCTCTTCTCAGAAGTGATTAGTGATAGAACGAGAGGGAATGGCCTCAATCTGCAACTGGGTAGGTTTAGATTGGATATTAGGAAAGATATTTTGATGGAAAGAGTGGTCAGGTATTGGAATGTGCTGCCCAGAGAGGTGGTGGAGTCACCAATCCTGGACGTGTTAAAAAGTTATTTGGATGTGGTGCTTAGGAATATGGTTTAGAGTGAACCTTGCAGAGTAGGGCTGTCGAAATGTTTCTGTGATTTTGTGACTCTGTAAATGATCTTAATAGAATTCAGCTGCGTAGACTGCAGTGCTATATTAGCAAGGGTAAGACAGAACTTCTCTTACCGCCTCAAAGACCATAATTTATGGAACAAAGGAGAAAAATGAGCATGATATTGTATTTGATCACAGTCAGCAGTTAAAAAGCCAAATGCAACCTCACAAGTCTTAAGGCAAAGTAGAAAAGGGAACTACTGAAATGATCAGACCATGTCCTAATGCTAATTCATCTGAGGTTTTGCATACAAATCCTCATCAGTGATATTCAAGGAAAGAAAATAAGAAAATATATAAAGAAGGACTTTTGAGGTGGAAAGAGGAATGTGTAGCACCTGTTATGAGAGTATATCAAAGAAACTTGGCTTATTAACTTAGCAAAATGTAGGCTAACAGTGAATGTGCTCAATTATTTTATCTATGCTAGCACATACAGCAAAGAGTTGGGTAAAGCTGTCAGTTTGACTGAAAACTGGGAGGAGGTTTGCAGCTGTCATAACAGTGTGCTTCTGATGCAGATTTCTAGTAGGGCTGCAAAGGCAAGACACTGCCAGCTGTAAGATGAAGACTATTAGCTTTACAAGCAGGGTTACAATGGTACAGTTGTTTGCCACAGGAGACAAGATGAGTCAGTGTGCCCAAATTCTCACTTTTGCCAGGGTTTTCTGGCAATCCAATTCTTAAACCACATGTAGCACTAGGGTCTGCAATCAGCAGCTACAGCACTGTGACAGTGCTGCAGCTACCCAACATGTCAGGACATGG
This sequence comes from Ramphastos sulfuratus, assembly GCA_013399055.1. Lineage (NCBI taxonomy): Eukaryota > Metazoa > Chordata > Aves > Piciformes > Ramphastidae > Ramphastos > Ramphastos sulfuratus. The sequence goes on along the minus strand of WBNM01017812.1, from coordinate 18,905 downwards.
GCAGCAGAAGTCTAGAAACAAAGCAGATCTCTGATGTAACTCAATACACACCTGACCACAGTATCAGACCTCTAACAGCACTTGTTGATATAAACTGAATGCACACAGGTCTCATGCACTGTAAAGATTTGTGCAAACCCGTTTCTATTAATTTTAATTTATTGTCTCTTCCTTGCTTTCCTCCTGATGTGATATTAATAACAGGTTATGTATTATGATTACTAATATTTGTGTGAATANGTGCCTGGTGTGACCACGCAGGCATGTTGAGGGGCTGCACCAGACACCTGACACGTGGTGCTAAGCTCCTAGCCTCAAGGCTTTGTTTTGCTCATCTACTACAACTCCCAGACCCACAACAGGAGGAGGAAAGCTAGGATTTAAACCGGCCTGGCAGGATTTATGCCCTACCAGGACACCTCCATCATTTTAGCCAGATCTTCTAATTCCACATTTTAATCACATTATCAGGAGCACCAGATTTTCTTTTGATGGAGGTAATAATTTCCCTCTAACATAAGAAATTAGAAATAATAAAGGACAAAGGGATAAAGTTAGGTGTTGAAATCAATACGTAGAACAAACTCGGAAACAGTATAATTTGATAGCTCTTAAGGCTGACTAAGACTGCATTGCTAAGCATGGACAAGGGGTGCATTGCAAGATGTTCTGATACTAGACATTTTTCTTCATATTGATACATGAAAAATGTTGCAATTACATTATTTTATAAGTATTGTTCTTACTAAATTGTTGCTTCATGGCCTAATTGGAACTGATCTATGAATTCTAGCTTGATTTTTCACAGTCTACCCTAAAAGGCACACAAACTTACTGAAGTAAATAACAAATACAAAATGCAGTGCCACGACCTCCATTACAAACCGATCAGCCTGAGTATTTTTGTTCTCTTTGCTTTTTCCAGGACCCCCAAAAAACCTGGTGAAAGAAGCTGATGCATAGTGCTGCTTATGCTTTTCATAAAACTTCCTAGCAGGGATGAATGAGGGAAGAGAATGTTCAGGGTTGTCTTGATTCAAAGTATGAATCAGAGGTCACATAAAACTAGAGGAACAAATCTTGATTCAGTTATTCGCTCTAACCAATGACATATGATCCCACAGAATTAGTATGATGCAAAGTTAAAGGGGCTTAGCTTGTTTTCAAAACTGTCACAGCCTTTGAAATGTCACAGTTGTATTCAAAGAAAGGATTAAGAAAGAGTTACTATTCTTTGCACTGTTTCTAATACACTGGAAAGCTGATTCAAAATAGCAAACCCCTGCCTCAATCCCCCTGCTCTGTTTATACCCACAGAACTGTCCTAAGATCTTTAGTAAGTGCGTAGATTTTGTATAATAAAGAATAAGCCATGAAAAAAAGACACTTGTTCCAAATGATCTTGTTTGCTGTTTCTAAGTGTGGCATTATTGCTATTGCAGCTTACATAGCCTTTATAGAGAAGTAGATTTCATTTAATTTCTTAAGAATGACAAGAAAAGATACAGAGCAATCAACAAAATCATAGAATGGGTTAGGTTGGAAGGGACCTCAAAGCTCATCCAGTTCCAGCCCCAGTGCTATAGACAGGGACACCTCCCACTAGCATAGGTCACTAGAAAAGGTCACTTGAACAGGTCACTCAAGGCCTCATCCAACAGAAATGGGAGATTATCTGCAGGATATTTTAAAAAGTGCTTTGTCATGATTATCATATGACCCCAGGGTAAATAGAAGTTTTCCTAGAGCACATCTGGGTCATTTGAATTCACTAGTTACCATAAATACTACAAACACCGTATCTGGCTTATGGTGATCTAATAACTTGCTGATTACATCTTTGGAGTGAAATAGGAAGTCAGCGTTTGGAGTAACACAAACCACAAGCTGAGTTAGAAGCTGCAAGCAAGTCAAGTTGCACTTTCAGGATTCATACGCATAGAAGATGTACAGAATTTTCTGCCACCTATCCAATTAAGACAATATTACACTCCTCCAGTGAACTACAAAAGACAAGCCAGATGGAAGAAGGCCACACAATTACCAAAAAGTCAAAACACATCAGGAGATACAGAAAACGGCGCGTAGTCCTTCACATATTATGAATATATTAAAAAAGGACACATGATCAACTGTTCTGAAAAAAATCTCTTAGTATGCTTTTGACAAAATTAGACCCATTTCAGTCACTCTAAAGCACAGAAGATAAGAAGTTGTGACATGAGGCTCACACTAATTTCAGTGTATCCTCCCCTGAAGTTTTGTTCACTTATGATGCATTCTACAAGCAGAAATATAAGTTGTAAAACTATGTGAAGAGTCAAACAAAAACAATCTACAGGGTTATTTCCAATTTTCTTTGGACTTTGTCACTCCTTCAATTTACACTAGTTCCCTAGGTCTTTAGAAATGCACATGTGAAAAGCTGTAGTTTCAGCCTTATGACCTTCTTAGCTTTAAAATTGATAAAAATGGGACCTTCTCCTTGATCTATCCATAGACTCATAGAATCATAGAATGGTAAGGTTGGAAAGGACCTCAAGTATCATCTAGTTACAACCCCCTGCCATAGGCAGGGACACCTCCCACTAGTACAGGTCACTTAAGACCTTGTCCAACCTGGCCTTGAACACCTCCAGGGAGGGAGCAACCACAACCTCCCTGGACAACCTGTTCCAATGTCTCACCACCCTCACTATAAAGAACTTCCACCTAACATCCAGTCTAAATCTGCCCTTTGCCAGTTTAAACCCATTGCCCCTCATCCTGTCATTACAAGACCTTGTAAATAGTCCCTCTCCAGCCTTCCTGTAGGCCCCCTTCAGATACTGCAAGGCTACTATAAAATCTCCTTGAAGCCTTCTCTTCTGCAGGCTGAAGAGCCCCAACTCTTGTAGCCTGTCCTCATAGGAGAGCTGCTCCAGCCCTCTGATCATCTTGGTGGCTCTCCTCTGGACCTGCTCCAACACTTCCATGTCCTTCCTGTGCTGGGGGCTCCAGAACTGTACACAGTACTCCAGATGGGGTCTGATGAGAGCAGGGTAAAGGGGCAGAATCCCCTCCCTTGTCCTGCTGGCCACGCTTCTCTTGATGCAGCCCAGGACTCGGTTGGCTGTCTGGGCTGCATGCGCACACTGCAGGCTCATGTTGAGCTTTTCATCAACCCAGACCCCCAGGTCCTTTTCCTCAGGGCTGCTCTCCAGCCATTCATTATCCAGATTGGGTGTTTGTTTTTTCTCAGACCACTGTATTTCTTTCTGCTTCTAACTTACATGTGGAATTTCAGTGGGAAGACCTTAAGACCTGGCAGGGCAACTGAGTAAGTAGCATATTGCTCAGCAGCTCCACATCCTACAGGCTTAATAGCATTATACATCTGGAATTTGATTATCTGTTTTTTTCTTCTTTTTGTGAATACTACTTTTTTTGTTTGTTTGTTTTTTCCTTTCCTCACAGAACTAGATAGAATAATAATTTCTACTTTAATTTTGGAACAGTGCATGCAATGCAGAAAATGTATGTAAGGTAGAAAATTTGTTTCACAACAAAAAGTTATTTCCTCTGAAAATTAAAACACTTGGCACTTACTTCTTCAGTGGCAATTTTTGTGAAAAATGACAAGTAAAAATGACTCGTATGTATATAGTATGTGGGCTTTTGAATTTAGCTAAAGCTTCCACTATATAACAACCAGCTTGTTCTTTTAAGTTAGAATAGTATTAGACCTGACGACTTCATTTGCAAAAGGGAAACAGGAGACAAGAATCTCCAGGGCATGCTGGGAATGTAACTGAATAACCTTGCTTCCATCTAACACCCAACTCAGTTCTTCATTGTCTATTAGTTGGTTACCGGGATTTAGAAAATGAAGGATATTTTTATCGGTGCTCTCCTGTTGCAAACAGTTAAACAGATGTTGGCCTTTTAACATTTTAAATTTTGATTTAATGCTGTCTTGTATCTGACATAATAGAATGTCAAAGAAACGTGCTTAAGGAACTCATTCTAACAATATCAAGACACTGCATCCAGCTTTACAATACACTAATAGTTTGCAGACAACTTCTCCTTCTATTTTTATTATGCAAGGAAGTGGTTGTCTTCTCATGGGACACTAGCCCATCTGTTAGGCAGCCAGACAAGATCAGCAACAGAGCTGTTCTATTAGATTAAAAAGGGAAAGATTTTATTTTTTAGCATTGTTTCCCATATCTTGTGACAGTGATTGACAATACATTACCAAGATGGGGCAAATTCATACCAGAAACCTAAAAACATACAGACCATAACTACCAAATGTGAAAACGTGAAACAGCCAGTTTGGCAAAGTAATCTGCTGTAAAACTCTGTGTTTGCAAACATTGCCTAGAAATATGGAGAGCTTAACCAAAGGAAAGAATTCATTTATCAGTTAAGAGATATTTACAAAGCATGGCTGGAAACAACTTTAAACAGAGGTTCACCCATAGTTAAAAGCCTTGAAAAAGAAGAGATGTAGGCAAGGTGCTCTTGCTGAAAACCTCCCTAACTTTTCATGGTTTGTATGTACTCAAATCATTGTAGGTAACCAAGGTAGGACAAACACCTTATATTGCCCAACACAATCAGTCAAGGAAAAATCCATACCTAAGATGTAATCCAATCTCATTCCCTAAATTTGTTAGTGATTAATAGTAATTTCTCAAGAGAAAGTTAGCACTGACTGCAAGAAACCAAATCTAATATATATTGGCTGAGCTACAGGAAATTTCTTATGGCAATCACATAGAGAATATGTGAATTCCAGGCAGTAAAGCTAAAGGAAGCAGTTTCTGAAGAAAGAACAAAAATGAAAGTACTTTCTGCAGGGCTTTGAAAGCAAAGCTGAAGAAAACTCCAAGAATATAAATCTGAATAAAACCTGAATAAAACCTGAATATAAATCTGAATAAAACCTGAATAAAATCTGAATAAAAATAAAAAGCTGAAGAAAACTCCAAGAATATAAATCCAGCAAGGACCAGCAAGGAGGTGGGCTGGGTGCACTCATCAGGTATGGGGGCATATTGATAATAGATAAATTGTGTCTGCAAAATGCAGAATTTCAGGTGAGAAACTAAAATTAAAGCCATACAGTAGTCAGCACCCAGGAGATACTGAAGGAGGATGAAAAGAGTAAGCACCTTTCCTGATCTCTCTTCTTCCTGCTGTCTTGTTTCCAGCTACAGGCCAAGTCCCTGACTCTTTCAGTTGGAGCTGTTCCCAAAACACAGACCACAACATCTCTGGAATGTAAGGAAGAGGAAGACAAGCAAACAGAAGGCACATGATGAAGGTACATGTGATGGAAGGCAAAAAATAGACCTGTGTCCTGACTTGTCCATGCATGATCCCCCATTCCCCCTCCCTTCTACTGGAGTGGGAAGCAACATGGTAAGAGGACAAAAGATCTGGAAACACTGAGTCTGAGGACCTGATTTGCTCAGGCTTGTTTTGCTCCTGCTTACATCCTGTGGTAAGCAAGGTGCACACACTTCCCTGATGCATATGCCAGTGCTTTCCCAGATTTGGGTAAAGCAAGCCCTTGGCTTCAACTAATAGTTAGTTTTGGCAAAGTGCCATTCTGATTGGTGAATCTGCATTGCCCAATGGAGCCATCAGAACTCAAGACACTTGATAAATATGGTCAGAAGTTGTAAACAATTTGCTTTTGCCTCGCTTTACTATGCCATTCTGCCTTGTCGTGCTGCCATGCTTCACCTTGCTTTGCCTACCCAAGCCTCACTTTGTCTTGGGGACTAGGAAGCCTTTCTGCTTCAAATCAGCCTTGCTGTGTAACAAACTTTGATGCTTCAAGCTTGTCTACCTGGAAACTTTTCTGTGCCTCAGTTTACCAGGGAGAGGCACAAATGCTTTCAAGCAGTGTAAAGAGTTAACCCTCCTGGGTGGGGGGAGTGGTCAGAACTTGACCTCACATCTGCTTGACCCTAGGTGTAGTGTTTAGCCCACTCCCACTTCCTGTCTGGACCCCCTAGATAAACAGAGGAACTTCCTGTTTCTCACTCTTTCCTCGTGGCCTGTGTGCTCGATACAACCCTTCCTTCCTGTTGATCCTGTCTTACTATTTGGCCAGTCTATACCACATGGTGGACATGTCTTCCATCCATTGCCATCCATCTGGTTGTATATATATTTTGTATTTTGTTTTCCCTTCCCTATAGCTATTTGTAACTCCCCTATATTAAATACCTTTTATTTGTTGTTAAAGTTTTTCTTTTAACTTCCAAATCATAGCAAGACTGTTCTTTGGATGTTTTTACCCCTTCTCTATCCTCCTTTCCTTTTTCCTTTCCAAAAGGGGTGGGAGAGGGGAAGGCATCCTACTATTACTGTATTGGTTCCTGTTAGATGTATTTTTGAGTCCCTTGGGAAGCTAAACTCAAACCAATACATGCAGTAGGCAAGAATCACTGAGGAAAGCTGCCCAAGACGGGCAGCCTTAGCATGAACTGAAAGAGGTAAGTTGCTCCTAGTTGAAGATCCTGCTTATAGACACCTCACCACAGGCTACATGGTGAGACAGAGCAGGTTACCATAAGACACTGTGCTTCCCTGCAGACCTGTGAACCTCTCTGCCAAGTCCAGAGCCCTGGAAAGGACACCGTCTGTTCAAGAAGGGATCCAGACAAGGTCAGAGACCATGCAAGACCCAGCACCCTGCCAGAGTCCTGGGGAAATTCCAAAAGCCTCCAACGGGTATCATACCACTGACACCACCTCTCCAACTCTTTTGGGTACTGTCTGGAAATTTAGCACAGCCTTGGAAATCTGGAGATACTAATTTTGTGAGTAAATGTTCTACAAAGCTCCTCTGTAATTAAAGCTCTTTGCTTTGGTTCATGCAGAGACAGGAGACATGCAGATGAGCACTGTCCTTCTCTAGACAAGGTTACTGAGTTGGTGCTTGCCGAAAACGTGTGACAGAGTTTGGTTCAAACATTACACAAAAATATCTGACAATGCAGAGATGTTCTGTAGCCACTGTTCTAGGCAGTAAGGGACATCAGAAATCTGTAACTGTAGCAACGGGCAATGAAGACAGAGTGAAAAGTGGGAAATGCAAACACCCAGCTTGGTAATAGACACCCACTGGATCATTAAGATTTCTCCTGAAAAACAAAACAAAACAAAACCACAAAACCAACCAACCAAACAAACAAACACAAACAAAAAAAACCATGAGGTCACCCAAATGCTCTACTGATCCCAGATTTCAGCTTTAACCAGAGCCTCCTGGAGAGTCTCTGCAACAGAGGTTAGACCAGCATTAGCAAGGGGCTTTTTCGAACACATAAATTTGTCCTCAATCCTCTTTGCCACGTTTCCTTTCTCAAGGTCATGCTCTGTTACTCCATGACAGAGAAATAGTGCATTGCTGGAAGGCCTTCCTGGTGGTGCAACAGCATAAATGTATGTTCATATCTCCCTTACTGCAAAGCTTTCAAGACATGAAGGACAGATCTCACCGGTTAGGCGCTTGGAGCAGATCTGATGGTACAGTAGCTGGAATAAAAGACTGCTTATAGGACATTGTTTGTGGAGAAACTAAATCCATTTAATAACTGTCAGAGAGACAGTCTATTGGCTGCTCACGTATGTATATCACAGCATTTTAAAGGTTCCCGAAAATGGGATTGATGCTTCTGCATTCTTTTCTTATGCAAACTGTAAATTGATTTCAATTGCCTCAAAGTATATTGTTAACTAACTCCATATTTTTGGTGTTAGCTTGGATTTGAAATTGTTCCTGAAAGCATATAACAGAATTAGCACAGACAGCAATCTTTTTAACATTATGTGTTTCTGGAATCAAGGCTTTGGTTATCTCTTTTATCAGAAAACATATTCTAAGGAATGCTGCTCTTATTTAGCAGATATTCCACTAAAGGCTTTGCAAAATACATCTCAAAGCCCATATCCACCCTGGAGTGGGGATAAGAGTGCTGTTTTCAAGATAATGGGTGGAAATGTCTTTCCCCATGGAAAAGCTTGTTAAGAATGTCTGACTGTGAAGAAATAAGATTTCCCAGTGAGGATCTGGATTGTCACTTGCAAACAGTTCACATTCATACGCAATTTTTACTACATGAATTACTATTTCCTTAACTGAAAGAGCAGAGTTGCAGATATAAAAGCATAACTAAAAAAACAGCTGGGTAAAAAGTTTGCAAGAAATAGCTTGTTTAATTGATTTAATCCCTTTCTCTACTCAAAATTATCCACAGTCAGTCTTTTGCTATTAATTCCTTTGGTACTCCTCTTTGTTAGTCAGAAGTTTTGTGCAAACAGATTTCTTCCTACTCATTGCACACCAAATGCTGACTGTAAGTACTCTCTTTAGCATTTTAATATGTTCACCACTTGATAGGTTCAAGCTGTGCAACTGGGTGTCTAAGTCACATGGCATTGTTTATGTTCTCAGAATCCTTTTGCCCTTAATGATTTTCACATGGTTGAGACATAAATTCTGTTTTATGATTAAATGAAACTTGGCTCAGAGAAGTCAAAATTAATTTTTCAGGAGCATTTTGTACAAACAAAACTCCATTGACATAAACATATTAAAAAGGAGTTATGAGCAAAACCAGAGTAAAAACGTCTACTTAGAAGATTTCGAAGTGCTAGAATATTTTTTAAACTATTAGGCCAAATAGTCTTCCTTTTCCTCATCAGTCCCTAAATGCTACAGAGTGATTGTAAACTTCCTAAGTTTGGTATATGCCTATATGTAATACTTGCATTGTACATAATTAAAATCTTCACATAGAGCACTTTTACAGAAAACATGAAGAAGAATATATATCTATATTTCACACCACTATTTGTGTATAAACATTTCCAGGGCCAGCTGTCTGTCTGACAACCATAACCATAAATAATTTCTTTTTTTTAATTTCCACTCTCCTAGGAAAGTAGTTTTCTTTAAAACAATCCTCCAAATATGTGTTGTTTGCTATCATTTCAAGGCCTGCTACACTAATGGAAAAGAATTCGCTAAATGTAGCATTGTCATGAAGGTCAGGCAGGGCAGCCTGGTACACATTTTCCCACAATCTCTGCTCATTAACATCTAGTTCCCCCACTGTGAGGATTTTTGGCTCTGTTCCATCAGAGCAGAGAAGAAAAATGTTTACAATATGCAAACTTGGAGAGACACACACAAAAAAGTGGGCTTTGAAATGTCAGTCCTTTGAAATAAAAAGGAAGGTAAGTCAAAGGTTACTAATGGGATGCCTGCAACACCTGCTTTTCATGGAGGTTTCATAAACAAGTTTTACTTCTCTAGAACAGCGTGACCTAGTAAAAAATTCCAGTTAAAATATCTGACTAGCTTGAGCAGCCCAGTACCTATGAACAGAAAGGTCAGATTTGTTACAGCCTCACATGGCCTCTCGCCCAGCTTTTACTGGTAAAATGAGATTGCATTGGTGGCCAGCATTGGTTTTCACATCTTGAAGTGGAAGACACTGGTAACCTGCCATGCTCAGGCTCTTCAGGGAAGAAGGGAAGAAGGTGATATTTGCCATCACTGCTGTACAAAGCTCTGACTTGGGGAGAAGAAGTGAACTTGAGCACATGGGACTGAGTTTCACAAACTTCAAAGTTTCCCAGCTCAGCTAAAGGGTTCTCAAAACTCACATTCAGTTATCGTGAGCAAGTTTCATAAGTGTCATAACAACTCAGAGACCTTTAGTACTACTTTTCCTCTGAAAGATCTAATGCATATTTCTAAGGTTTTAACATTGAGTTGCAGGCAACAGAATTGAAATCCTCCTAAATATTAAATGGAATTAAAGGGAATCTTAACCCTTACCACTCAAAAACATCTGTTATCCAGAGAACATTTGTAGATTTGAAGAGCAGTACCTTCACCTCATAGACAGCAACCTAGGAACACGACTCTGTGAAATGCCTGCCTCAGAGCAGAAAGGTCCTGCAGCAAAAATGGTTATCTAAGTCAACTACTTGAGGGCCCTCCCCGAGAAAGCACCATCCTCGTCCAGCAAAAGAAGTGTGGTAGCTTCTACAAAAACTCACAAAATGTACTGTAATACAGAAGGAAGGAGAAAGTGGCCTGTAAGATAAGGTCCCAAACCGGCATCTCAGGCAAATTATGTGCAAAAACTATAATCCATGGAATTTTTCCTCTTTGTTTTTGTTTTGGGGTTTGTTTGTTTGTTTGTTTGTTTGTTTTGGGTTTTTTGTTTGTTTGTTTGTTTTGTTGTTTTTTTTTTTTTAAATTACCTTTACATGAAACTGGTATTGAAACAGCAAAAAAAGAAGAAATACTCCTCTTGGCAAAATATTATCAAGGTTATCTATTCTCCTGTTATTACCCTGATGCACAGCAACAAACAGAATCACTTCAGTAGGAACCATATTATCAACATTACCAAAATCAAAACCTTTTTAACACACCATATTTATGACCAGTGCTAAAATGAAAAAGCCCCAGGGGGATGTGTAAGATAGTGGTCATTACAAATAGATACTGACACAAACGAATCCAGGGGAAATGTAAGAAAATAATTCCTAGGCTTTCCTGCAGTTTGTGGAGCATGGGTGATTGCCAAAGATCATAGAAAATCAAATTGTTGTAATCTGATGCCTTCAGCTGAATCTTACTTTTTAAAATAATAATTCCTGTTTCTGTTTCTCCAGGGAACTGCCACCAGCATCATTAACCACCTTGCATACCACATCTGTGCACCAAGGACACAGACATTTGGAGAGAGGACACAGATGCAGCCTGTAGGGCTTTTTTTAAGCACCTACTGTATTTCTACATGTGCATTTATCCAGATGGAAAATTTTTCTCCTTTTTTTTTTTTCTTTTTTTTTTTTTTTTTTTTTGTATTCTATAGTACCCTAAAAGGAGATCATGTACACTAACCTGGATACATCTTTGTGGTTATGATGATTCAGTCACATTATTTCTGAACTGGATTGTATATGGCCAACTCAGACCACAGGCAGAATACAGAATACTTCAAACAGTCATGAAGAATTTAACACCTCGAAAAATGTCAGACAATGGATGCTTTCAATGTGATTTAGAGGTAGTAGAAACCATGTGTTTCACAGGAAAACATAGAGTTGGGCAGCCAAATAAATACAGAATACATTGTATGCTTTACAAATATATCCAAAAATGTATCACATATATTCATAAATATACCAGAAGCTCAGAATGTCTTCAATAGATTATTTGCACTTTTCATCTTCGCAGATTTGCAGCTCTAGAAGTTCATCTGGAGAGCTACAAAATGGTTTATGTAAGTTTGTAAAGATGACTTTGTTTCTTATTTCACATACATTTTCTCTCCCATAAATTCACTGAGTTTTCACTGCATTCAATGAAAGCAACTTGTTTTTTTTATGCTGGATTGAGATCAGTATGTGTTGGTTTGAGGCTAAATTGGAATATTTTACTAAGAGAAATTAAATCCTTCCCTGTGAGAAGAAAGAAAATACCAGTGACCTGTAACACTTGTTCATCTGCTGAGAGAAGCAAATAGTCAAAATATAGCCAAGGCACTGGCTGGCTTCTCACACACTGCTCAGTTAGTTCTCAGTTGTTCTCCTTTTCTGTTGGTCTGAGTGGTTGCATCTGCTTTAACTCTTTAATCCGATGTAACTTTTTTCTTCTAACCTCCTTTTTGTCTTTTTGACATCTCATCCCAGATCTCTGCAGATTTATCACATGAGATATACGGGGATTGATCTGGTTATTGCTGAGGGGAGGGAAAGAAAGGGAAGGGGGGAGGAGGTTTGGATCAGGAGCCTCCTGGTAATCTGACTGTTTCAGGAGGGATTTTATGTTTCTGTATTACTTTTAGGTTGCATACTACTGTATATAGCTGCAAATATCTATAATAATTGTAAATATCTGCTTGTATATTGTGCTAAGCTGTGAATATAAAGCTTCATTCCTTAACTTCCAGCTGGCTGAGTCTAGCCTGGATGAATTCATTGTGTGTGGGGGCGAGTAACTCCCAAACCATCACAAGTATAACACCCTCTGCAAATAGCATCTGAAGAAACATGTTTAAGTCAAATATAGGCCTTTAAAGCCTTAAATGTAGGCCTGTAAAGCCTTTAAAGGGTGCTGCTTTTGGTTTACATAATGATAAGCCATGGAGAACGACTTTCCTATTTTATATTCCTTCCCTACTTCTCATACCACCCATGGCTCTTCTCTTTACATATTAGTTTGGATCTTTTCTTCTTGCCATTCCTTTTATGTCTGTTGTGTCCTTTAAACAGCATATCAATTTATCCAAACTTCATGCTTTTTGAATGAATATCTGGTGGGACTTTCAGTTGAGCAGATGACTATATGCAGATTTAACAGCTCATATTAACTTCTGTAAAGTTAATGGAGATTTCTCCCTCTGATGGGAGGAAGCACTGAAGAACCAGCACTGGTTCCATCAGTGTCTGTTCAGCAGGGTTCTCAGCGTAAGAAATCACTGTGTTCTGTCCCAGGCCATTCCTGGAAAGTCAGGTATGGGTGCTAAATCAGCAGATGACAACATCCCCCAACAATGCCATTCCCTTGACACATCAGTTATGAAACATTTGGAGTGAAGTTTAACTGTACAGAACTGGAGATGGAATGACTAGAGGATCAGTATGACACTTGTTATTCATCAGGCTTCCTTCAAAATTACAGGCTTTATGCTTTTGTGCATAACAGAAATGCTGACATTTCAGGGAATTTTGTATGACTAATCAAAAGCACACTGCTTATTTTCTTATCAGATTGAGCATCTGGGCAACATTTGTTTGCATCAACCTTTTCAGCAACCAGTTTCTCTTTTCAGCACTGGGATTTTGTTTCAAATCACTCTGTAATGGTAGGGCTCTGGAAGCTGACTTAGCAGAGGCACATGAATATGTGGTAGCGGAAGCCCACTTCTCTTAGGGCAAAAATGTCAGCTAAAGCACCTTGGCAGCACAGTAATAGCTATAAAAGACTCTTTCCTGACCACGAATATGCTGTGGTCAACAAGAGATCTACTCACTGTTTTGTTAAAAACAGTGATGATTTATTTTGCTTCAGCCACGTGTGAAACTAGTCACCACATTATGAATAATAATATCCTTAGTCTCAATAGAGCTCTTTTTATGTGGAAAGATCCACAAAGCATTTAACTAAATAGTTGGTATGGCAATCTGCTGGCTAACCACTAAAATATAGCCATATCTGAGATGGAACAGTATAGCCATTTGACAATACATGGCAGAAGACAAAGAGTAGGGAAAAAATCCTTTAGAAAGCAAAGCTAGAGCTGAAATAAGATATAACTACCTTAATTAGATATGAGCATTGAGCAGAGCTAAAATTGTAAGTGTGAAGACTGTCCTGGAATCTCTATGCCTACAAGATAACAGGAGATTACAGTTTTTTGAGAGGGCAAACTCCAACTGCACAGTGCCCTCTGCTGTGAAATGAAATCCACAGAAGCTCAGAGGGGAGACAATTATTCATTGAATTGGTTTCTGCAGGTTTAGCATGGGCATGGGCATGCAGGACCAAGCTGCAATCCTCAGCTGTACAGCAAAGTAGCTTGTCCTACTATTTCCAAAACGGCAAATGGGATGAGCAGAACAAACTTTAGTGACTAATTGCTTTTTAAACACCTACAGTTCTAGTAGCTTTGATAATTAATTTAGTGCGATCCATGTTCAAACCAGTTTGCAACACAAACACAAATTACAAAACTTTATTATTTGTTACACCTTTGAATGGCAAGAAATTCCCATTTGGCTACATTTTGCTATGTGAAAAAAAAAGAGCAAGTATCGCTTTAGGGTAAAAAAAAAAAAATCATCCAGTGTAATTCCTCCCTGTTGCAGCAACTTATTTCATGGCAAAATTTTAGAAGTCCATTTCTATTTCTCATATGTAAAATAGATAGTACTGCAGTAGGACATAGAATTTTGCACTCTTAATGCATGCTAAATGTCTTCTAGTGAGTAAAATAGAGCAAGATGAATTCACAGGCTTTCCAGCAAGGTAACTGAAGGGACCCAGGGATGTTTAAGCACAGGAAATATCTCAGATGAGTGAAAGAAAGAAAGGTTAGTTCAGCAGCAAAGGGCAGATCCTGTGACAAACTACACCTCTATTCAGGAGTGTCTGTTGAGCCTTACAGTGGTTTCTTTCCTCTCACTTCTGCATAAAACCCTGCTAGTAGGTTTTGTTCCTTCCTCCCCCCAAACACATACATACACAGACACACATTACCTCAAGAGATGGGAGACCTCAAGGGGTTTGCAGTTGGTGTAATGTTTTTCCCCACCACCTAGCAACCTGCAGGAAACAAAGCTTCTTCAGGGAGTTTGCTTCATAAGCAAACTGCCTTCAGCTCCAGCATAAAACACATTTCTTTAAATCTTTTATTCTCCAACATAAAAATGAAGCAAGTATGTGAACACCCATCAGTTTAAGAGTAGAGGGCACTGGCAGGTGAAGTTGTTAAACCACTGTCCATCATATTTGAAAGGTAATGCCAGACTGGTGAAGTTCCTGCTGACTGGAAAAGGGCAAACATAATGCCCATCTTCAAGGAGGGAAGAAATGATGACACTGAGAATTACAGACCAGTTAGTCTCACCTCTGTAAGACTAACTGATCATAGAGCAGATCCTCCTGAAGGTTCTGCTAAGGCAAAGTTGCTCAGGGAGGTTGTGGCTGCTCCCTTCCTGGAGGTGTTCAAGGCCAGGTTGGATGAGGCCTTGAGCGACCTGTTCTAGTAGGAGGTGTTCCTGCCTATGGCAGGGTGATCTTTGAGGGCCCTTCCAACCTCAACCATTCTGTAATTCTATGATTCTATGACCTGCTGGTCACATTTCTCTTGATGAAGCCCAGGATGCTATTGGCCTTCTGGGTTGCAAGGGTGCGTTGCTGGCTCATGCTCACTCATCAGTCCCGCCATGTCTTTTTCTGCAGGGGTGCTCTCAATGTCATCAACCCCTAGCCTCTACTGATATCAAGGATTGCCCTGACCTAGGTACGGGACCTAGTGCTTTGCCTTATTGAGACTCATGAGATTCTCCTCAGCCCAATTCTGCATGGCCTGTCCAGATTCCTCTGGATGGCATCCTGTTCCTCAGTCTTATCAGCAGCAGTGGCGATAGTAAGCAGTTTCAGTTTTGAAAGAGACCAGTTGTACTCCCTTTCTAAACATATATGCAACCCTTTCTCTTTCTGTCTGTAAGCAAAATGTTTAAATTTAGTCTTTTTTTCTCCTTTTTTCATCTTTGGAAATGCTTTGTGGTCTGCCAGCAAACTACAATGCTGGAGTAATGCAGGAAGAGGGAAATTTGTATTATGTCCTGTGTATAAATAATTCACAAAGACCACGTGTCAGCTTAACCTACCTTGAAAGGAACAAATTTTTTAAACTACTTTTTGAGCACTCAGACCCTTAAAATGCTTACCTCCTAACATGACTTTCAAAATTATAGATCATACATGTGTTTTATATGTCAAGTTGCTGTCAGAAATACAGATTTCCTTCTTAGTTATATTTGAAAAAAAAAATCACAGATAACTTTTTATGCTACTCTTCTAGCCAACTGATTTAGTTTTCTACTATCAAGGAAAAGCGAGATGTCTGAGGAGAAATGTAGATCATTTCAAGTTTAGAAAACTTTTGAAATAAACCAAACATTTGCTTCATTCAATAATGTCTTTTCACTGCTCTTAGCATAGTCCAATATGCACAATAGCAGTGAAGCTTTTGGATAGGTTGAGCCATTTGTTTTAGCACAGAAAAGAAAAAGAACTTGTTTACACTTTAGCAGGTGCTTAAAGATAACAAATGAAGCTTAAATAAGCACATGTTAACATCAGTAAAGATGTTCCTCAAGCTTTAAAATAAAATTAAAAAAAAAAAATCTGAGCTCCATTAGGCTTAGACATTGATATTAGATTAAAAAGAAAAACAGTGTTTTCCTCTTGCATTTTTGGAGAAAGACATTGTTTGCTGAAGAATGTAAAATTCAATCCCCCAGGGAATGCAGAAGCAGACTCTCTGATACTCAAGTTGAATCTTTTCTATAACAACTACCATCAAAAAGAAGAGGAAAATAATAAAGGAATGAAGGGAGAAGAATGAGACATAATTACTTTCAATGTTTACATGGCTCTGGCTTCTTGAATCTGAAAAAGCATCAGACTGCAAAGACTGGAATTAATCTAGCTTTATACAATCGACGGGTGGACTTCGACTACTTCTAATTTATTCTAAGTGGGTATTTAGTTAGTTGTCTTAACCGGTTTTTAGGAAGAACAATGGGAAAGAATACTCGAGTTATCAGAAAATGCTCTCTCATATTTGTACTTGTTCAAGCTCTGAGCCACTCTAACAATGTCAGCTTTGTGCCTAGAAAGACCAGTTAACCAGCCTAACATCAGGGTGGGCACTCATTTTACTGCCAACATGCCTCCAAACACCTTTAACAAGTGTTCTCCATTCAGGCTGAACAGATGGAAGAAAAATTACTCTGAGGAACTGCAGTGTAGTGCCCCCATTTTTCAGTCAACCATGATTATGAGGGAAAAGAGGAAAAATACAGAGGCAAACCTTAGGTTTAGATCCAATCTGCTATGTCTGGGAGCTCAAAAATTATTTTAGCAGATCAATAGAAAATTTATCAAAAACTCAGCTTCTTTTAATTCCATCCACAAACCTTGCCCTGGAATCCTCTGCTCCATGTCTATATTTGCATGACTATATGTATGCAATACCGTGACTAATTCAAGCACTGCTTTACCAGAGGAGTAAAAAGTTCTGCCATTCCCTTTTTCTCCATTAGCAGCCCCTTAATTGCCCTTTACCTTTGTGATGGTTTGGGAGTTACTCGCCCCCCCACACTTTGTGAAATGACCGAGACTAGAACTCAGCTGGCTGGAAGTTAAGGAATGAAGCTATATTTACAGCTTAGCACAATATACAAGCAGATATATACACTATATGCAAGAATATTTACAGAAATATACAAGTTAAAGGTAATACAGAAACACAACACCCCTCCCAGAAATCAGAGACCCCAGGAGGGGCTCCCAACCATCCTTCCACCTTCTCCCCACCCCTATACCTTACCCCACAGTTTGCCTTACACGCAAGGTGAATTTGGAGGATCGGCCAGGGGGCGTTAGGAGGAAAGTGGTTAGTGAGATTACTCGGCAGAGAGGAGAAGGCTAGAAGCTGCTAGGCACCCTGAGACGCTATGCCCCAGAGACTGACTGTGAGCCCAAGTGGCTTATCTTTGTTTTGTATTCTTTTCTTAAACATCTCAGCAAGCCTATGAATGAAGTAGACATCACCATGGTTTTCCTTTCACAGCCTATAATATAATTTTCTCTATTAAAATATTCCAACTAGCCTCAAATCTGCACAATCTTCTTTCTTGCTCTTCGAAACCACCCTTTCAACTACTGTCCCTATCTGATATCAGGAGGGTTTTTTAGGCGATCCCAAGAGTGAGATTAAGACACAAACGAGGTCAAATGCCATACAACCTTTTTAACTTTATTTGCTACCACAACCAAGAAAAGCGATAGGACAGAGGGAAAAAGAGAGAAGGAAGTTAGAATCGCTAAAGCAACAGACCCATAGAAAACGCAGCTAATTACCATCACCACAGAGGGACGAAAAATCCATGTTCCAGGCTCCATTGAAATCTCCAGATGTTTCCTTCCCCGTTGAAGTCTCCAGCTTCTCCATTGATTTTCTTCTTCGTCGATTTTCTTCTTTGTCGATTTTCTTCTTCCTTCTGAGGAGTACGCAGTCCATTTTTTTTATAGTCCCTGTAGATCCGTTGCTCATTTTCTCAAATATCATTGGTTATATTGCTAAATGTCAGCGCTGCCTTCTGCGGTTAGCCTTGTGGTTTGTCGTCCTGCTTGATGTCCTCTTTTTACTCTTTCACCATCATGTAGACACCTTCTACTTCCTTCTTTTGTGCTGTTCAAGGACACTTCGAGTGCAAAGTCTCAATGTTTTGGGGTGCTCACTGCCATTAGGATGTACCCACGATCTTCAAGAAATTCTTCCACAAGTCCCTTAAGCAATTCATGCCTGGTCTGCAATCTTTCATAAGCCTTTCTTAATACAAGGGTTTGTTGGGACTATCCATAAGACGTACTCCTCCACCACAACAGGATGCTAAGGCCAGGAAGTAATGGTCGCTAGGCAGCAATGCTGAGACAAAGAGTCCAAAGAGTCCCTTACAACTACATATGTCAGAAGTAATTGTAGAAAAAGATGCTGCACATGTGATAGGAGGTATATGATAAAGACACTGCATGTATGAAAATTTAGGTTAGCAGGGAAACTGATAAAAGGGTGGATAAACGTTTCAGATGCAGTCCAATGAATGGGAATAGATATAAAATGACCTGCTACAAAGGTGCAATTGAAAAGATTTGAATTTCTTGGTAAACGGATGGTCTTACCACATATTGTTAATAACCCATTGCATGTATCAATGCAAAGCCTGCAAGCATTGCATGTGTAATTGATTGAATGTATCAATGCAAGCATGCAAGCATGGCAAAGTTTATCATGGTGAAGTTCCTGCTGACTGGAAAAGAGCAAACACAAGGCCCATCTTCAAGAAGGGAAAAAAGGATAACCCTGGGAACTACAGAGCAGTCAGTCTCACCTCTGTGCCTGGCAAGATCATGGAGCAGCTCCTCCTGAAGGCTCTGCTAAGGCAACTGAAAAACAACGCAGAGGTGCTTGGTGGTAGCCAGCAATGGCTTCACCAATGGCAAATCATGCCTGACAAATTTAGTGTCTTCTTATGATGAAGTCACAGCAATAATGGATAAGGGAAGGGCAGCTGAC
>WBNM01017811.1:0-17366 GCA_013399055.1 Ramphastos sulfuratus | reverse complement strand
GAGCAAAGGGACAGAATCCCCTTGTGTTTCTTCCACTGGAACAGTTTGCCCAGGGAGGTTGTGGATGCCCCCTCCCTGGAGATGTTCAGTGGATCAGCCCTTGAGCAATGTGGGCTAGTGGGAGGTGTCCCTGCCCATGACAGGAGATTGGAACTGGATGGTCTTTAAGGATCCTTCCAACCCAATCTATGACTTTTTGAACTCCCTGTTGTCAGTTTTTCAGACACCACCTTCAGCTCTCTTATTCTGCTGCTGGAATCCATCCTCTGACACCCCAAGTGCCTCTCTCTTTCTCAGTGGGGGATGCTTATCCTGATGATGTTTACTTATAAACCTGAAGTTGGATGACAGAAGGAGACAGCCTAATTTCTGAAGTACAATCATTGTCAATTCTTTAATTAAACTTATCAGTGTTGCTGTGCAAGCACTCTTTACACATTCAGAAGTTAAAATAAAAGATGAAGAGGCCAAAAATTAGTGTCCTTGACCCTGAAGAAGTCCTTCACTAGCTTTTTGTTGCTGTAAAAGTAGGATTCTAGCTGAAGTCTGTTAGAACCATAGTATGGCTCATGTTGGAGGGAACCTTAGAGATGATCTGCTCCAACCTCCCTGCCAGGGCACAGGGACACTTTCCACCAGCCCAGGTTGCTCAAGACCTCATCCAGCCTGTGTTTGAACACCTCTAGGAAGGGAGCATCCACAACCTCCCTGAGCAACCTGTTCCAGAGTCTCCTCAGCCTCCTACTCAAGAATCCAGTCTAAATAATCTTGTGCTTTGAGAAAAGCACAAATTTCTCCTACTCCTGATCAAGAACATTTCCAAAGGATGAACCAAAAGCTGCAGACCACATTTTAGTAGCCAGGAGGCTTTTAGGAATGCTGCAGTTTTATTGCTTTCTTGCATTTTAATTGTCTCTGAAGAGGAGGAATTGTATCTGTTAGCTCTGCCTGTAGCTCTGTGTTGTGATGCCATTCTGCTGTCTTGTTTGCTTCTTTCAAGAGCCTCTTTAAACAAAACTATCAATTCCCTTTCCCCCCACCTTCAGCAGTGTGCTGATGCTTTTCTGTGGAAGCTTTCCTCATTGGAGGTGCTGCTGATTGCTGCTTTGTGTTCCAACTGCACTTTTTCTTCACACTTTGANTCCCCTCCCTTGCCCTGCTGCCCACACTGCTCTTGCTGCAGCCCAGCACACAGTTGCTGTCTGGGCTGCACTCACACTGCAGCCTCATGTTGAGCTTTTCAGCAGAGCATCTCCATTTACAAATGATGTTGTGGCATCAGCTACAGGTTAGTAACTTTGAAGTGTGTATTCCTAGTTGTAGACAGGAAAAGGATTTGATGCCAGACTTCCAGCTCTTTGTTTTGGTGTTCTCCCTTTCCAGCTGGGTACATCTGTTGCGTACCCTTTTGAACTCACTAACAGGCATGGTTAATATTCAATTTTTGGTTTGTTAAGCAAGACTTAGAGAGAGGAGAAGCCTCTTAGTGTATTGTGAGCAGATTGAGATTGGATGTTAGGAACAAATTCTGCACCATGAGGGTGTTTGGGGAATGGATGTGGTGCTTAGGGATATGGTTTAAGTTGAATCTTGTAGAGTAGGGTTGTTGGTTGGACTTGATGATCCTGAGGGGCTGTGCCAAGCTGGGTGTGTCTGTGGCTCTGTAAGGGATTGTGTAGTACTCAGTGAGACTCCTCTGGTATGGTTATCAATAGTGAGTAGGGAAGAAGCATCTATCTGCAGCTCAGCTAATTAAATCAGGCAGTTAAACGAAGTCCCTTTGACCAGCATGGTAACTTCTATACCTACTTCCAACAAATCCTCAGTGATGGTTGGGAATGTCTGCCTGTCCCAGGACCTGCCTGAGCTTGGCTTTTGAAGTCAGTCACTATAGAAGTCTTGATTGCTGCATCCCTGCTGCACCAGGACTGTTTCCCTCCAGTGGAACCCAGTCTGCTACCTGAACAAAGATGGGAACTTTTCAGGGATGAAAATGTTTCCCTGTGAGATCAGTCACACATTGGAGGCTTTTTCCAAGGGAAGCAGTGGATGCCTCTACATGGGTCAGCTTGGCAGGGTGCTGGGCCAGCTCCTATCACCTAGAAAGGTTGGACCAGGTGGTCCTTGAGCTTCCTTCCAATTTGGCATTCTGGGATTCTGGATGAGTTTAAAACTCACCAGCAGGTGTTAAGAGTTCTTATAATGAAGTTAAAACCCACAAATAACAAAAACCAACTAAACAAAAGCCACACCCCAAAAGCTGAGGTTTCCCTGAGCAGGTTGTTTGCCTTAAGCTGACCATGCATGTCCAGCAGCACTGCTGGCTCAGTGAACACCTTGATACTATTGGCTTCTCTGATGTTTAGCTTTTCTCACTGGTGGTATTGGATGTTCCCCTGCCAGGTAGTCCAACAACCAGCAGGGACCATTGTGAAGCAAGTGTCTACACTCCCCCAGCCCTCAGCACTGGCCCTGCAGACATCTGCTGAGGAGAGGATGCCACTGAAGACAGTGCTTCAGACTAGCCAGTTGCTTCCAGGTAAAGTGGAACTACTTTAATGGAGAAGGGAGAGGACTGCTGAGGCATAGAGGAAAGCCCAGGCTGTTGGTAGGTTGTAGGAATGTAAGGAGGTGGCTGTCTGGTGGGAACAGCCAGCTCTACCAGAAGCTGAACATCTTCACTACCTGCTTGGAGTGCTGA
Source organism: Ramphastos sulfuratus (assembly GCA_013399055.1). Taxonomy (NCBI): domain Eukaryota; kingdom Metazoa; phylum Chordata; class Aves; order Piciformes; family Ramphastidae; genus Ramphastos; species Ramphastos sulfuratus. Next base: position 14,665 of record WBNM01017811.1, on the reverse strand, counting down.
TGAGAAACTCAAGGCCGTGTCTGCTTCTGCCACACATTAGGAACATGACCTAATTGCCACCTCCCAGTACCTGAAGGGGCTACACTTTGGCCACAACAACCCCAAGTAGTGCTACAGGCTGGGGACAGAGTGGCTGGAGAGCAGCCAGGCAGAGAGGGACCTGGGGGTGCTGGTAGAGAGTAGCTGAAGATGAGCCAGCAGTGTGCCCAGGTGGGCAGGAGAGCCAATGGCATCCTGGCCTGGATCAGGAGCAGGGAGGTTGTTCTGCCCCTGTGCTCAGCACTGCTCAGGCCACATCTTGAGTCCTGTGCCCAGTTCTGGGCCCCTCAATTCAAGAGAGATGTTGAGGTGCTGGAAGGTGTCCAGAGAAGGGCANGGAGGTCCCTTCTAACCAGAGTGATTCTGTGGTTCTATAATTCTCTGTCAATCAAACATTTGTACTTGTTACAATACTGTGAGTAAGCTCTTTCCAGTGAGTTTCCTTTATATTAAAGTGAACTCCCCTTATCCTAAGAAGCCTGTTTCAGGAGGCTTTGCTTTTTCCTGCAGGCTGAGTTTCTCTTAGCCACTCAGTTTCCAGTGGCCAGCACAAAGGAAGAGTTTGCTGAGAGATCACCTAGAGTTTGGCCACGTAGGGCAGAATGAATGCAAGACTCCAGAATGGTTTTCAAATGGATCTCATTAGTAGTTATGGAGTAGCCTTTGCTAGAAATATGAGCTGATTAAACACTTACCTTAGCATTTTTCTTTTCACTATGGCATGTTCTTTGTTTTGTTTTAGGTTCCATTCTGAAACAAATTACCCTGCCAGGAAATAGAATTCTGTCGCTTCAAGCATCTCCTCTTCAGAAAGCTAAAATAAAAGAGAATGGAGCAACATCCTTCAGGTAAAAACAAACAGCATTAATATAGGAGCTTTACTGTAGGAAGAAACAAAAGGAACAGATGGTGGGAAGAGAGCCCAAAGAAAAGCAAATTTCTTTAGAAACTTGTTTGTGTTAGTTGCTGTTCACCTTCCAATACTAATTGCCGAGGGAGAACCTGAAAATGTTGACCTTGTAGCAGATGTTAATTATTGTTAATGTAAGAAAACTGTCCTGGTGAGGTTGGATTTTCATCAGGCTATCACAGAAAGGTAGAGGTTGGAAAGGACCTCTGGAGATCATCCAGTCTAACCCCCCTGCTAAAGCAGGGTCACCTAAATCAGATTGTTCAGGATCACAATATCCAGGTGGGTTTGGAATCTCTCCTGAGAAGGAGACTCCACAACTGCAGCCTGCTCCAGGGCTGCAGCACCCTCACAGCAAAGGAGTTTCCTCCTGTTGAGATGGAACCTCCTGGATTCCAGTTTGTGGCTGTTGTCCCTTGTCCTGCCACTGGGCACCACTGGAAAAGAGTCCAGCCCCATCCTCTTGCCCCCTCCTCTTTAGACACTTACAAACACTGAGAAGATCTCCTCTCAGACTGCACTTTTCCAGGCTGAAGGACCCCAGGTCACTCAGCCTCTCCTTGTCAAAGACATGCTCCAGTCCCCTCAGCATCTTCATAGCCCACATTGGACTCTTCCCAGTGGTTCCCTGCCTCTTTTGAACTGGGGAGCCCAATACTCCAGGTATGGCCTCACTAAGGCAGAGTAGAGGGGCAAGAGAACCTCCCTCAACCAGCTGGCCACACTCCCAGTGCCTCCCAGAATACCATTGGCCTGCTTGGCCACAAGAGCACATTGCTGGCTCATGGTGAACTTGCTGTCCATCATCATTCCCAAGTCCTTCTCTGCAGAGCAGCTTTCCAGCAGGTCAGCCCTCACCTGTGCTGGTGTATGAGGTTATTTCTAGGTGCAGAACACTTCATTTTCCTATTGATGTACTTAGAGAAGTCCTTCTTGTTGTCTTGGCCATCTCTTACCAGATTTCATTCCAGGAGGTCCTTAGCCTTCTTACATGCCTGTGTGCTCTCACACTGGTCCTATATTCCTCCCCAGTGGCCAATCACTTTTTCCACATTCTGTGAACTTCCTTCTTCCATTTGAGTTTTTCCAGCAGCTCCTTGTTCATCCATGAAGGTCTCCTGCCTCCTTTGCTTCACTTCTTACTCACAGGGATGCATTCATCTTGAGCTTGGTGGAAATGATGCTTCAGTACTATTCAACTCTCTTGGGTGGCCTCCCTACCTCCTAGGGCCTTAGCCCATGGAATTCATTCAAGCAGATCTTTGAAGAGGTCAAAATTAGCTCTCCTGAAATCCAGAGTTGTAATCCTGCTTCTGCCCTGCTTCTTCCATGCAGGATCTTCAACTCCACCATCTCATGGTCACTTCAGCCAAGGCTGTCCCAAACTTTCACATCCTCAACCAGTCCTTTGATAGGTCCAGAAGCAAACTTCTCATTGGCTCCTCCACCACCTGTGGAGTCCTCATCAGTGCTCTGCAGAAACCTCTGGGGCTGTGTGTAGTCTCTACAAGTATCTGAGTGCTGGAAGTCCCTCATGAGAATCAATTACACAGACAGTGTGCACCAATGACTCTTTTTCCCTTGCAGAGGAGACAATATTGATCTCCAGGCTATGAGGTCCAACAGCTGACCTACAGCACATTTGCCTTGTGGTGAAAGCTCTCCATAGGACTGGAGCAGATAGAACCTCAAGCTCTGCTGAGTGGCTGAATAACACCAAGCTGCTTGGTCTGGCTGCTGAGCTAAAGCTCTGTGCTGTACTTCACAGTCTTTGATTAGCTCCTCATACAAGCTTGTTCCTGTGTGCAGAGGTGAAAGTCTTTGACTGCACCTCTAATGATGGCTTCTGGCATGTTCTCTAGGCCTCTGCATTGCAAGAGTGCTGCAAGCTTTTAGTTCTGCGAAGTGATGAACTGTTCAAAAGCAGAAATGATTTCTGTAACTCTGCAATGTGGTGTTGGAACAGAGGCATTCAGTCTTATGGCTGAAAGGCAAGCTGGAACTCTCTCTTCCAGGGATAAAAGCAGATGTGACAACTCTGTCTTGTTGACCAGAAAGCTACAGGTCTGTGTGCACTGATGCAGACAGAGAGCTGCTGCTGCTTACATTAACATACAGTGAACACTTACAACACTTCTCATCTCAGAAGCTGAGGTGAAAAGCTGATCTTAGAGCAAGCTCTCTGCTCAGCTGCCTCAAGCTCTTAAGAAATATCCTTCAGAATAGACTTTGGGCTGTAGTTATGTTTGAAAAACAAAATTGCTTTGTAAATATAGAATCATAGAATGGGAAGGTTGGAAGGGACCTCAAAGNGGGCTCCAGAACTGTACACAGGACTCCAGATGGGGTTATCGGTGTTAAAAAAACAAAAGCCAAACAAACTCCTACAAAAATATGAGAAACAATTTTTATTTTTTTCTTTTTTGGGGTGTGATCTTCCAGTTTGTTGAAACATCTCCCCTGTCTTACATGGAAAAGCTTCAATTCTTTTCCCTGAATGATTTAATTCCTAGTGTAGGAAAATTTCTTCCTTTACAGTGTGACCTCAGTTCTTGCTTTTGGGTTGTGATTTTCCAAGTAGTTTAAATCCATGAGAATTAAAATTTGAAATCTTTTAACTTGCCTTAAATTTTCCTACTCTATCTCTTAGATTGATAGAATCATAGAATGGTTTAGCTTGCAGCTTGTCAAGAGCACAGGAGGTTGTCCCCACTGGAATTTTAGGTTCACAGATACATAGATTGGGTTGGGTTGGAAGGGACCTTAAAACTCATCCAGTTCCAACCCCCTGCCATAGGCAGGGACACCTCCCACCAGCACAGCTTGCTCAAGGCCTCATCCAACCTGGCCTTGAGCACCTCCAGGGAAGGGACAACCCCAGCCTCCCTGGGCAGCCTATTCAGTGTCTTCCCACCCTCACTGTAAATAATTTCTTCCTAATCTCCAGTCTAAGTCTTGTCTCTGAAGAATTTCTGTGTTTGGATACACCCTTGGTGCTGTTTTTTCCCCTATTCACTGCTGTAACCAAACTTTAAGAGTGCAGATGAGAATCTTCATCTTTTCTCAACTGGGCAGTGTGTACCTGAACGTTTGGCTTCCCTGAGCCCAATACTTGTTCTCCAAGCACATCTAGCACCAGTGTTCATCTGACCTGGCATGAGATGTCTCCCAGTAAGCCCTGAACTGGTTTGCTGTCTTCTGTCTTTCAGCATTCCCAGCTGTCAAGCTTCAGGGCTGGGCTGGCCACTAAACAAGTGCCAGAAGCTCTCTGCCTTCCCAAAAGGGAAAGAAAGGGAATAAGAGAAAGAAACTGATGGGATGGGAAAGAAACTCAACCAGCTGGGATGGAAATAATAACAAAAAGAATATGTGCAAACAGGTACAAAAGCAGTATTGAGCCCAACCTCCTGATGGCAATCAGTCACTGGCACTGCTGATGCTGTGGCAGAAGTCCCAGACTGGACTCAGTAGCAGATGGGAACTGATTGCAGAACTGGATTCTGGAATTCAGGAACTCATGGATAAGGATGAATGGACAGAGTCCTTCCCATGCATCAACCACTGGAGGAGAGGAGAGTGAAGAAGAGAGCAGAGCTTGACCCTGCTGATCCCTCAGCTTTGTCCATGGGATGCAATCCCTTGCTGGTCAGTTTAGGGTCACCTGTCCTGTTTGCTCCTCCCTGCAGCTGCAGCCTTTTGCTTCCTGCACCCCAGTGTGGAGCACACACAGATGTAGCAGTGCCCTTGATCTGCAGCCCAACCCTTGGTGCTAGCTCTGCCCATCACATTCTCCCTGCTAGCAGCAGCCCCTGGCTGTGCAAACCTGCCCTGAGCTGCAGGAAGTGCTGGCCCTGAGCAGAGACTGAGCTGGGAAAGGACAGCACTGAGCAGAAGTGGATCTGCTCAGACCAGGACACCAGCACAGCTGTGCTTTGTGACCTGTGATCCATCAAACTGGTGACCATGTGTGAGGCAGGGAGAGGCACCATGGCCCCCTCAGAGGTTTTTTTGGTGGGATTGGCTCTGGGCAGAGAGCAGAGTGTGTAATTGATGTGATGGCACATGTGACACTCCAGACTGTCTGCTCTCTTTGCCAGATGTCACTGAGTCTGACTCCCTCTGCCACTGTGCCCAGGCTAGGTTGGGACATCAGAACTTAATACTGACTCAGATGTACTTAGGAAGCTGTAATTTGACCTTGTCTGCTCTTTAATGGACTGGTTTTAGTTGCTTGAGCTGAGCAGTAGGAAAAATGGTGATCCCCCTAAATAAAGAAACCTTCTAGAGAGGATTCCAACTAAGCAGAGGCATTGCTGGCACTCATGTGCCCCTTGGCATGTCTTGTAAGTGGCACTGAAAAAGCCTGGCCCTGTTCTCCTGACACCCACCCTTGATCAGCATTGATGAGATCCTCTCTCAGTCTGCTCTTTTCCAGACTAAGCAGCCCCAACCCTCTCAGTCTTTCCTCAAAAGAGAAATGATGCAGTCCCCTCAGCATCTTTGTAGCCCAGTTTAGCAGAGTTGTTCTCCAAAGCCCAAGCAGCTCTGAATTTTGCTCTGGGAGGCACTGACAGTCTCAGGTGGCAGACAGACAGGAGACAGCAAAGAGGAGAACACCTGAGCCAACTGCTCCTCCTGCTCCATGGTGGTGGTTCTTGCTTTGCTGAAGTTGTCCTGTCCCATGGAGCTGCCTTTGACAGTGCATGGAGCTTGGGATGAATTGTGCTGAAGTGGTCCTGTCCCATGGAGCTGCCTTGGACAGTGCATGGAGGTTGGGATGAATTGTGCTGAAGTTGTCCTGTCCCATGGAGCTGCCTTGGACAGTGCATGGAGGTTGGGATGAATTGTGCTGAAGTAGTCCTGTCCCATGGAGCTGCCTTGGACAGTGCATGGAGCTTGAGATGAATTGTGCTTTTTTCCTTTTCTCTTTGCCCCCCTCACTCCAAGAAGGACTTTGAGTTGCTGGAGTGTGTCCAAGAGAAGCTGGTCTGGAGAACAGGACTGGTAAGGGGTTGTTTGGTCTGGAGAAGAGAAGGCTGAGGGGGAGACCTCGTTGCTCTCTACAACTCCCTGAAAGGAGGTTGCAGTTGAGGTCTCTTCTCCCTAGTATCTGGTATAGGATAAGAGGAAATGGCCTAAAATTGTGCTGGGGAGATTTAGGTTGGAAACTGGGAAAAATATCTTTCCAGAAAAGAGTGGTCAGGCACCGGAGCAGGCTGTGCCCCTGAGCAGTCACCATCCCTGGGGGTGTTCAAGAAACGTGGCCCTGGCACTCTGGGGCATGGCTTAATATTAGGCCATGGTGGTGGCAGGTCGATGGCTGAGCAGAAGGACCTTTTCCCACCCAGGCAGTTCCCTGGTTCTCTAGAATGGAGCCGACGAAGATGGATTCAGAAGATGTGCATCGGTCCAACACCAGAGGGTGCCCCAGGCTCACTTTTCAGCACACACAGCTGCGACCTGCATCTGCCTTGCTTGGGCTTCTCTTCCAGTGGCTCATTTAGAGTAAATAGCAACCATGGCTTCACCTCTGACCTTGCTGTTCTCCTTTCACCTCCATCCCCATAAGCTTCAGTCACTGCAGACATGTAGCAGCTGGGAGAGGTTTTCTTCTCAGTTTCTGGATGTGGCCTGATCAAATGAAAGGAGGTGGTGTGGAAGGGGATCTCTGGAGGGATGGCAGAAAATGCAAGCAAGTCAGTGTCCAACAGAAACATCTGCAGGGTTGCTCTGGAATATTGTACATTGATCAGCTCAGAATGGTTTTATATCTCACTTCAGGTGCATGGTGCCTTACTTCAAATGATTGAGGTTTGCTTGAAGAGCCAGGAGAAAGCCTCTGTTTTGCCTCTGTTTGCTGTGTTAAGGTTGTACTAAAAGTATGAAAAAGAATAGTTTTTACTATTTACTATGAATTTACTATTTATTCCTGTTGACTATTTTACTATTTCCCAGGCAGCTCTCACTATTTCCTCTAAAGAATGGTTCTTACTATTCCTTTTTACACCTTTAGTACTAACATAACATGGCTTCTGGCACTTCAGCTTACTCTTTAGTGAGCACCACTTTCAAGGCCATATAATGCTCCTTTCTTTGAGTGAAGTAAGATAAGTCCAGCAGCACTTCCATAGGTGCAAATTAATCTGTCTCTAAGTACAAACTTAGATTCCACAGTGAAGAAGTTAGAATTGTAGAGCTGGTCCTTAAAAACAGTACACAGAGAGATGTTTCCTTGCCTATAAGCTCTGGAATGTGTGTAGAGTGATAGAATGGTAGGGGTTGGAAGGGGACCTCCAGACACCATCAAGTCCACCACCCCTGCCAAAGCAGGGTCAGCCAGGGCAGGTCACACAGGAACACATCCAGGTAGGTTTTGAAAGTCTCCAGAGGAGACTCCACAACTTCTCTGGGCAGCTTGCTCCAGGGCTCCAGCACCCTCACAGCAAAGAAGTTTCTCGTCATGTTGAGGTGGAGCTTCTTGTGTTTCAGCTTGTACCTGTTGTCCTTTGTTGTACAAGAGAAACTGTCATGGAAATATTAAAGAAAATACTAACCTGATAAGGGCAAGGTCTGGAGAACAGAGCTGGGGAGGAGCAGCTGAGGGAGCTGGGGTTGGTTAGTCTGGAAAAGAGGAGGCTGAGGGCAGACCTCATAGCTCTCTACAGCTCCCTGAAAGGAGGATGGAGTGAGGTGGTCTTTTCTCCCTACTATCTGATGATAGAACAAGAGAAAATGTCCTGAAATTGTGCCAGTGGAGGTTTAGGTTGGTTGAGAAATTGTAAAAATTTCTTTGCTGCAGGAGTGGTCAGGGATTGGCACAGGCTGCCCAGGGAGGTGGTGGAGTGCTCATCTCTGGAGGTGTTCAAGAAGCCTGTGGCCATGGCACTGTGGAACATGGTTTAGTGGGCATGGTGTTGTTAGATTGATGGTTGGACCTGAAGATCTTTTCCAAACAAAAGAATCCTATGATACTCTGAAGGCTGACTTTAGAGCACTGACATTTATGTCTGTAGAAAGGTGAACAAATGCATAGTAGAGAAGGTTACCTCCTTCTTGCTGGAGCATTTGGAGTATGTGGCCAGGTTAAAAAGTAAAATGATTAACTGAAAGTGCTTGCTGTACCCAAGGTGCAGGCATCCTCACTTGGGATTCCATAAAGAAGATCCATCAGGGTAATGTGAGGTCCCAGCACCAGCTGCTCTGCCACCTTGTGCTCCTTGTTCTCAATGCTAGCTGTACTGATCTTGTGATCTCCTTTATCAGCACATCATAGCATCAGAGAATTGTCAGGGCTGGAAGGGACCTCAAAGACCATCCAGTTCCAACCCCCCTGCCATGGGCAGGGACACCTCACACTAGGGCAGGTTGCTCAGAGCCTCATCCAGCCTGGCCTTAAACACCTCCAGGGATGAGGCTTCCACCACCTCCCTGGGCAACCTGTGCCAGGCTCTCACCACCCTCATGGGGAAGAACTTCTTCCTAACATCCAATCTGAATCTACCCATTTCTAGTTTTGCTCCATTCCCCCCAGTTATTTCACTACTTGATGCCCTAAAAAGTCCCTCCCCAGCTTTCTTGTAGCCCCCTTCAGTCACTGGAAGGCCACAGTAAGGTCTCCTTGCAGCCTTCTCTTCTCCAGACTCAACAGCCCCAACTCCCTTAGTCTGTCTGCATAGGAGAGGAGCTGCAGCCCTCAGATCATCCTCATGGCCCTTCCCTGGCAGTCTCTGCACTTGTAGGGTGTTCTTGTCTCTGCCACCAGCAAAGACTTTTTCTGTAGCAATCATCAAGAAGAGGAAACTGGAGTGCACTTGTGAAGATCAGTTAGCACTCAATTATCATGCAGGGAAGCTTCACTTACAGGCTTGTTGAAAGATCAGGGTCTGTGTTAGGCTGGTGTTGCTCATGAGTATACACTTACAACTGCTCAGTTATTGTTTGTGGAGGGATGGGAGGAGGGAAGCTGTTCTGGCTGCTAACTGTGGTCACTTAACCATTCTGACAGTCCTAGGGTTTAGTGCTGCTCTTAGCATGATAAACTGGGGGGCACAGGCCTGCTCAGCAAGTGTGGTGCTGTTCTTAGCATGATCAAATGGGGGCTCAAGCCTGCTCAGGAAGCTGTGCTGTCTTGTTCTAACATTCAAGGTGTCTAACACCTTGAATATTGTGCTCAGTTCTGGGCCCATCACTACAAGAAAGGCATTGAGGTGCTGGAGTGTGTCCAGAGAAGGGCAGTGAGGCTGGTGAGGGGTCTGGAGCACCTGGGCTGTGAGGAGTGGCTGAGGGAGCTGGGGGTGGGCAGTCTGGAGAAGAGGAGGCTGAGGGGAGACCTCATTGCTCTGCACAGCTCCCTGAATGGAAGTTGGATTGGGGACGGGTCAGTCTCTTCTCCCTGGTGGCAAGCAACACAACTGGAGGAAACTGGTGCAAGCTGTGCCCAGGGAGGTTTAGGCTGGGTGCTAGGAAATATCTCTTCACTGAAAGGCTTCTNCAAGCTGTGCCCAGGGAGGTTTAGGCTGGGTGCTAGGAAATATCTCTTCACTGAGAGGCTTCTCTGTTGTGGGAGAGGTTTGCTTGGGGGAGTGGTGGAGTCACATCCCTGGAGGTGTTTGAAGGACAAGTGGACCTGGTGCTTAGGGACATGGTTTAGTGGTGACCTTGCAGTGCTGGGTCAAGGGTTAGACTAGATCTCTTGAAGGTCTCTTTCAACCAAATACATTCTGTGATTCTTCAGAAGGGAGGGCATCCTCCCCTCTGCAACTACCTGAGATAGGAGCATNGCAGCCACCCCTGCTGCCCATGCCAAACATCCAGGGTATGGGGGAAGCCTCCAAGATAGCTCAACATGGTTGTTTTGGTGCTAGCTGAGAAGCTTTTTCTTTGTCTGTTCTGAGGTCCCTTCCAATCTAAACCATTCTGTGAACTCTGTGATCCTGTGATAATGATCTTCAAGATCTTTTCCAACTCACCCTATTCTGTGATTCTCTTCTACATCCAGGAGTGTGCTAGGAGTGATGCAAAGAGCAAGGTCTGGGCTGGTTCCTGTGTACATGCAAGGGGCATTTGTATCTTACTTGTTCAGGGAACTCACTGAAAGAAAAGTGAAGCTTATGCCTGTGCTGGTGCACTCATGCTGTGAGCTTCAGTTCATAGCACAGGCACCTCAAAATGGGCTAATTTTTACTTCAGTGAGTCAATCTGCAACTTCACTCAACACTTGGTTCTACCTAGAGAACTCACCTGGCCCTGCCCAGTGAATCAGTGGTTTAGAACAACTTTTGGGATGTAAGAGCAGCAGTGCACAGCGAGGGGCATGGGGGGGACTGAATCCAGGTTTACCACAGTCCTTGCTCAGAATTTCAGTTTGATGTGAGGGGGTTGCATGCCTAGCAACTGAGGCATTAGTCAAACTGATGTTTGAGAGACTCTGCTCTGCACTGTGGAGGCTTTAAGCAGCCACCCCTGCTGCCCATGCCCATGCCAAACATCCAGGGCACAGGGGAAGCCTCCAAGCTAGCTCAACATGGTTGTTTTGGTGCTAGCTGAGAAGCTTTTTCTTTGTGTCCGTTCTGAGTGAAGTGTGCAATGTTGTTTCTGTCTTCAGCAGAGATGAAGATGACATAAATGATGTGGCTTCCATGGCTGGGGTCAGTGTTGCTGAGGAGAGCAGGTGCATTTTGGCAGCGGGCTCCGAGCTCGTCGGTGCTGTCATCCACTCGTGTGCAGATGAACCTTTTCTCTCCTCAGAAGCACTCAAGAAGAAGATCTTGAAGCTAGGTGAGAGCAAAGCACACGTAGCAGATGTGTATGGAGGTAGTGTTCCCTTGCCTGCCTTCCTGTGGGCCAGCCTCTGCAGTCTTGGAAAAGCTGAAACTGTGAAGGTCTGCATCCTCAGTTCATATACTCCTACCAAACCACTCTGAGCTTTTTCTTCCCCTTTCAGGGCACAACTGTTCTCTGAAGATTTTTTTTTTTAGATGGAAAAAGCACAAGCACAGAGAAGAAATTGATGCCACTTTTACATGTGAAGACTGAGAAACTTCATTGCCCTGAATGGGACACACAACACCCACAGAGATGCTAGTGTCAAAGCAATCCCCTCAGCATGCTTTGCTCTTTCTGCAGCTCCTGACTGGGTGCATGGCACTGACTTCCCTGACAGCTTTGAGAGCTGAGCAGGATGAAGAATGCAGCTACTCTATGGCAAACATGCCATGGGGAAGAGGTTTCACACTGCCCATATGGACTCAGCAGGCCTCTGTTTATGACTCTCTAGAAAAATCTCTGTCATTAATTTTATGCAAAAGAGATGTTCAAGCTGTTTGTATCAGTGAGTGATAGTTGGGCTCTATAATGATTTAATGGCTTTATCAATGATCTGGACCTGGGGATTGAGGTACCCTCAGTAAGTTTGCAGATGGCACCAAATTGGGTGGGAGTATTGATCTGCTGGAGGGTAGGACAGCTCTGCAGAGGGATCTGGACAGGCTGGATTGATGGGCCAGAGTCAGCTGTGTGAGGTTCAACAAGGCCAAGTGCTGGGTCCTGCATGTGGGTCACAGCAACCTCCTGTGAAACTACAGGTTTGGGGCAGAGTGGCTGGAAACTGCCCAGCAGAAAAGGACTTGGAGGTGCTGGCCAACAGCAGCTGAAGATGAACCGGGGTGTGCCCAGGAAGCCAAGAAGAGGACCAACATCCTGGTCTGGATTAGCAGTGGTGTGGCCAGCAGGAGTAGTGCAGGGATTGTCCCCCTGTACTCAGCACCTTGGGTACTGGGTTGAGCTTTGGGTCCCTCATTCCAAGAAGAACATTAAGGTGTTGAATTGGGTCTAGAGAAGAGCAGCCAAGCTGCTGAAGGGTCTGGAGAACAGGGCTGGGGAGGAGCAGCTGTGGAAACTGGATGCTTAATCTGATGGAGAGGAGGATAAAAGGAGACCTCATTGCTCTCTACAGGTCTGTAAGAGGAGGTTAGAGCCAGGAGGGTTTTGATCTCTTCTCCCTAGTAACAAATGATAGAGCAAGAAGACGTGGCCACAGGTTGCCCCAGGGGAGGTTTAGGTTGGACATTAGAAGAAACTTCTTTATTGAAAGGGTTCTCAAAGACTGGCACAGGCTGCCCAGGGAGGTGGTTGAATCCCCATCCCTGGATGTGTTTCAGAGAGGCAGAGATGTGGTGCTGAGGGCCATGGTTTAGGCCCAGCCTTGACAGAGTAGGAGAATGGTTGGACTCAGCAATCTGAAAGCTCTTTTCCAACCAAAGCAATTCTCTGCAGTCTGGGAAGACTTCTCCCTGCCTGTGAGGCTGTTCCTCTTTCTCAGTTAGAGCAGCAAAGCAAAGGCAGCAGGTGATGAGTTTTTTTTTCACACTAGGCTGTTTATCCATTCTTAACCCTCCAGTTGGCAGTAAATAGGGAGATGGCTTCTGAAGATGTGCTGTATATTGCTCCATAAAGTATTACAGCTGCTGTAACTGCAGCGAGGGGCAAGCAGAGCACTCCTGACACATGCAGCCTGGGAGGGATGTGGAGCTGCTGCCTGCTGTGCCCACCAGGGAAAAGTCACTGCTGTCCAGGTGTCTTGGAGGAGTCGTGTTGAGTGATGGATGGTGTCAACCAAGGGAAGGCTTCTCCCTTGGCAGAGGGTTGCAGAGGTGATGCCCAGCTCTGGGCATGGAGCTGGCACAGCTTCGCCCGGAGCTGCGGTCGCAGCTGCTGGAAAGCAGAGAGGCAGCAACAGCCCGAGAGGAAAGGTTGAAGGTGGTGGCATGGTGACCCCAGCTGGGCTTGATCTGTGCTGTCCTAGCTGCTGCTGTGGGATGGTTGGGTCTGGCTGTCCTGTGCAGGTCATTGGAGGCAGGTGAGAGGGTCCTGGGTGCCTGGAGTGTGCTGCCAAGCCCACCCCAGCTCATCGAGTAAATGTCATGAGTTGTTAACAAGCACAGTGTCAAGAAGGGCAAGATGTAATTCTCCATTTTTTTTTTAATTACTGGAATTAACAGAACCTGGCACTAATTTCTACAGCTCCTGCTTCTCCCCCTCCCCGAAACACGAAGCTTGATTTGTGTTCTTATTAACTTTGTCCTATAAATGACCTTGCAAGGAGAGTGGTTCTGGAGGCTAAGTGAAACAATGTCTATATTTTCTGAAGCTCCAGGCTAAGTTTTATTAATGTAATGTCTGAGATCTTTGAAGTTGTGACTTTACCAGGAAAATCATAATCTCCAAACCTTTATTCATAATGGGTATGACTTCCAGGGGGAACAGAATACCTGCTGTGCTAATTATTTCAATTATCAGCTACTACTAAAACACGTAATGGATTTTCTCTGCTTCCACAGGTAAAAGGCATGACATTGCGGAACTTAACTCTGATGTTGTGAACTTGATCTCCCAAGCTACACAGCAGAGATTAAGAGGGCTCCTAGAAAAACTGACTGTAATTGCTCAGCACAGAGTATCAACCCACAAGGTAAAGGAAATCATTAACTAACTTTTGCACCAAAGTTTTCCTCCTTTGCAGTCTGGGAGGACTCTTCCAGGTACAGGCACATCATATACAGTATGTATGTGTCCAGTTCTGGGGGCCCCAGCACAAGAAGGACATGGAACTGTTGGAGCAGGTCCAGAGGAGGCTGTGAAGATGATCAGAGGGCTGGAGAACCTCCCCTGTGGGGACAGGCTGAGAATTGGGGCTGTTGATCCTGGAGAAGAGAAGGCTCTGGGGAGAGCTTAGAGCAGCCTCCCAGTACCTGAAGGGGGCTGCAGGAGAGCTGGGGAGGGACTTTTGACAAGGGCTTGCAGTAACAGGACAAAGGACTATGGCTTTGAGCAGAAAGAGGGGACACTGAGCCTGGAGATTAGGAAGAAATTCTTTCCAGTGAGGGTGGTGAGACACTGGCACAGGTTCCCCAGGGAGGTTGTGGATGCTCCCTCCCTGGAAGGCCAGGTTGGATGAGGTCTAGCGTGGGAGGTGTCCCTGCCCATGGTGGGGGGTTGGAACTGGATGATCTTTAAGGTCCCTTCCAACCCAAAGCAGTCTCTGCTCCTATGTGCCTTTCCAGCCTCTACCAAAGGCTGGGCTTGTTGTATCTGTTTATAGCCTCCAAGCATTCCTTATGTTTTCCATTCAGCTTGTTGGATGGCTGCCCTTACAGCCCAGCATAAGAGATGTATGGGTTTGTTCTCTTGCTAGTGACTGCTGCACAGTAAATGTAAAGCTATTTTGGACTGCTCTTGGTCGTTGTGTTGATTCAGGAGCTTGTGTCTGCTTTATGCATTTACTGGTGATGAAACTGCAGCACTGGCTCAGTACAAAGCCTTGGGAAACCAAGTTGAGTATTTTATTTTTAGAAAGTGCTCCATATGAAGGCAGAGACCCCTTTGATCTTAATGTTTCTAGAACTGTTGTGGTTTTGTTTTTTGGTTTGTTTTTTTTTGTCTGCCAGTGCTACTTAAGATTCCCTTCCCTTCTTTTTGGCATTAGGTCAATTCACTATAAGGGGTATTGGGTTCCAGTACCCCTCTGGATGCTTGTGTAGTGCAAATGGGAAGCAATAACTTGCTAGCAGGCAAAATAGCTCTTTCAGGGCTGCATTTGCTGTTGTTGTCATTCAATAAGAAGATATTAGTCCTTTTTTCAGTATCAAGATCTTTTAGAAAGAAATTGGAACTTGGAAGCAAATTATATTTCAAGTCCCACACTGGAAGTTAGAAGCA
>WBNM01017810.1:0-59685 GCA_013399055.1 Ramphastos sulfuratus | reverse complement strand
CCCTTTCATTAATTTGTCTGATCTTTTTCAACCCACGCAAAATATTTTCTTACACATCAAAGACTGCAAAAAGCTAACTACTGTCCCACCCTGACAAGTTGGGGCCATGTATTACTTTAGTAGTAGAGAGATTTACCTTACTCTAAGAAAGCAATTATCTCTGTTTCTATATCAAAGGCATTACAATAATGACTCCCATGCAAAATTTACTGATGTTAAGGGAAATATCTTTGTACTGGGGTTTCATCTTTAGAATGGGTAAGATGTTTTGATTGATAGTAGCCTTCTATCAGCTGTATAGTATTCTGTGTGCACTGGGAGCTGATTGTGTGTTGCTGTCTGGAGAGGAGAAGGCTCCAAGGAGACCTTATTATGGCCTTCCAGTATCTTAAGGGAGCCTACAAGAAAACTGGTAAGGGACTTTTTAAGATGTCAGGTAGTGATAGGATTAGATGGAATGGAGCAAAACTACAGGTGGGTAGATTCAGATTGGATGTTAGGAGGAAGTTCTTCACCATAAGTGTGGTGAAACACTAGAACAGGTTGCCCAGGGAAGTGGTAGAAGCCCCATCCCTGGAGGTTTTTAAGGCCAAGCTGGATGCGGCTCTGAGGTGCAAATTGTCCCTGCCTATGGCAGGGGTTTGGAACTGGATGATCTTTGAGGTCCCTTCCAACCCTGACAATTCTGTGATTCTGTTACAGCAATGGATAAGGTCAGTGCTGTATACATACTATATAAACTAATAAAATTTACATGGCTCTAAACTTTGTCCATCAGTTATACACCATCCCCATGGACTGAAATTCCATTCCAATGTAGGAAAAGTTTAGTAACAGTACTATGTGACATGTCTGTGGTCAGTGACCAAGCAGCCAGAATGCCAAGGTAGTACACCTGCTGGAAATGTGAGAATGGTGACAAGGATTAATGAATGTAAAGACATCTCAGTAAGACAAAAGGAAAAAAAAAAAGTGTGAAATCAAAAGAGCTGGTTTGTGTGGGGTTGGTTTGTTTGTTTGGTTGGTTTTTTTTTTTCTTTTGTATTGGTGCTTATGAAAAAAAAGGAGCTTGAGGAAGTTCTGATCACAGGGGGATATATTTGAGTAACTGTCGGACTGCAGTGTCCATAGAACTGCTTTGAGGAGAAAATAACAAGAGGAGTAGTAATAAATCCTGACAATCAAGGAGGCCCAATAAAGTTGTCTGGCAGCAAACCCAAAACAGACAAAAGGAACACTGTTTCTCACAACATGTAATGCAACTTTGGAACTCATTGTCACCCTGCTTAGTAAATGCAAATTTATTAATGGGTTCATGGGGCAATTAATATGGTGATGAAAGAAGACACACACAAGCTATTAAGCAGAGTTATACTGATGCAACCTCACATTCAGGAAGTCTCTAAACCATAGCTACATGAAAGTTGAGAGTACATACTGCAAGAATAATCACTCTACAGTGATTTTTGCACCGTTTTCTTTCTGTAGTGACCACTACTAAAGAGGAGATGGCATGTTGATGGGTCTTTGGTCTGATCCATCAGCTGCTTTTGTGTTTTAAGTACTCTGCAAAGTGGTAGATGGTATCATTATTTTTGCAAATAAGATTATTTGTTATAAAGCAAGTTGGGTTTTTTGGTTTTGTGGTTTGTTTTTTTTTAACTGCAAGATAAATCAGTGCAAGTAAGAATCTTCACATAATTAATAGTAGAAGATCTACATTTTCACTCTGGTGGGCTCTCACAGTGTCATCACCTCTTTTAAGAATAAAGAACTGTACTGTATGCACAGAAAGAAAAAGACAATTAAGAGAGCGATTATTTCTGTTTGTACAGTAGTTAAAAATTGCTGTACAAATATTATTTGTGATCTGCACTCATACTGTGCTGGGAAGATACAGCTGTTTCAACAAAGCAGATAAGTATGTAGTGAAATAGGAAACAGACTTGCTGGGAAAAAGTAAAAATCTATAGTATGTAATCTGTATGCTCTGAGGGGACAAGCTTTCTTCTTTCTTGACCCTGTTTCATTTTAAAAGGTNTTTTTCCCCCTTTTTTTTTTAAAAAGGGGGTCCCCCCCCCCCCCCCCCCATATCTGTATTCAATGGATGACTCTTTGTTTTGTGAAATTAGTATGTGTTCCAGTATGCAAGATGCACAAATATTGGGCTGGTGTATATGAATTTGTGAAATATTGAAATATTTCTCCTGAGACTTTGAAAGCAGAATTCAGTTGGTGACAAGGTTTTTTTCACCTGTGATCTATTAAAGAAAACACTGATTTAATTTTATCTCCTCAAAAGCAAATCAAGTTTGATTATATTTTAAATTGACTTTGCTTACCAACAATGAACAAGTAACAGAACAGTAAACCTGTAGTTTCCTGGATTATTCTTGCTCTCTTTGAATGTGAGGGACACTTTTCTTTACCTGGTCATCAGGAATCTCCTTGACTGCCACAGCCTGTCAAAGATGACAGGAATTCATGCTGTGACAATGACAGCCAACTCCCTCAGCACCTTGGATGCACCCTACTCAGTTGCACAGATTTGTGTCATGGAAAGTTTACTTAAAGGGTCTACAACTCAATTTTTATTTACTGCAACTAGGAAGCCATGCTCTGGACTCTGCCACAAACCAGTTAGAATTGGAAGGTCTGAGAAATAACCTTGTCAGTAAAGAGACAAAGAAGGTACTGAGCAATTCAGTCTTTCCTGTATCCTTTGTCACTAAACCACAGCAGTCTCATTTTTCGTAGTCCTCTTCTTGCTCCAATGACCCTGTAGAAGTCTTCCTTGCTGCCCTTCACATTCATAATTGATTTTTGTACCCGGTGGATATCTGCACTGCCTGGTTCTGGCTCTGTATGTGCATGATGTATTTTTGTACTCCTCCTGGGTAGCATGTCCCCATGCTTATCTCCTGTATGATTCCTTTTGAGCCCATTCAGAAGCTCTCATCTGTCCTGTCAGGACACTCTGTTCTCCTCTGAAGAGGATTTGCCTTAAAGATCAACCAGATCTCCTGAGACATTTACCTTTCAGGGCAGTCTCCCATGAGATCTCTTCTACCAGTTCCCTGACCAAATCCTAAACTAACCTAACTCTAGGTCCTAGGTCTTTCCATCACAGTGCTGTATCCTGCTGATTCAGTATTTCTAACTCCTGCTCGTTTCCCACACTATGTGCATGTGTGTGTGAGCACTTCAAAACAGTCCCTATTCATGATTATTTCTCAAGGGATGTATTATATCTTCTGCCACTGGATGGTCACCCATTCTCCTTCTCTGTTTATCTAGACTGATATCTCTCCTGTAAAAAACCCAACCAAACAAACAAAAAACCAAAACCAAAACAACAAAAACAACACACAAACTACAACTAGTTTAAAGTCATTCTTATTAGGTTAGTAAACCACCTGGGAAAAAAATGATCTTGCCCCATTTTGTCAGATAAATACAAGATGCAGAAAAATAACTTTCCTTGCACCTCTAATCTTGACCTTCAACGTTTCCACTTAAAGCTCAACCTGCACATTTCACTCTTGATTTTTTGCAGCTATGCTCTGTATTTTGAAAAACCCCAACCAAACAAAATTACATTGGTATGCAAATCTGTTTCATGTGTTTGCCCTCTCTTTTTCTGCAACTCTGAAATTTCAGTGGTCAAACAGCCAGCAGTATATATATTTTTTTTTCCCTATGAATTTGCTCTATTTTGCCTTAAATGTTAATCTTCAGTATTAAAAAATCACATTGGTACTGATGACAGCCCCTGTATTTTCTGCTGGGGGAAGACATCACTGTATAACATCAATGCCATACTTGTGCAATGAGTTTTACTTAAAAAATGCTTTCCTGTTGTTTCTGATGTAATTTATTTTCATGATAGCTTCTCTATTTAAATATGGGCGAGGAAACCAAGTTCTCTTTCAAAATAACCATAATGTTTTTGTTTATTGTCAGAACTGTCATTTACCATGAGGTTATCACTTTTTCCATCCTCCTGGGCATACATTACAGCACAAGTAAATTGCCACAGCACATTGATTCTAAACTGGTGAGTTATTGGTGTCTAACACAGTATTCAAATGGGTTTTCTCTCAGAGAAATACTTTTCCCAACGCTGAGTGCTCTGAAGTAAAAAATATATTAATAATTTATGTTTCAAACTTGCTCACAGTGTACTCCTTGCTTTTGGGACAGCAGGGTCCTGCTTCCTACATAGGGCTTGGGGAGACTCTGGTGTGGATACAGCTGAGCGAATTAAAAGTTCCCATCAATATACCAATCCATGTGTGACAGCATTGTGAAGAAAGCACTCCTTTAGTCACTGAATGACAGTATTCAGTTGAGAACATTTAACAAGAATGCAATTGGACAGATCTTCTGTCATTCTGACCATGGCTAAATTTAAGCATAAGCAGCAGAAAATATAGGTCAGTGATTCATTCATTGAGATTCTGCATTCTTGCTCTGCAATAATCACTTAATGACAAGTTACAGCAAGCTCTTAAATGTGATAATTAATTCTGGTTACACATTATTAAGGTCAGAGAAACTAACAGGTTCACTAATGATTTCTATTTTAGACCATGGGACATTTCAATCAAGAGTATATAAAATAGTAAATGTAAGGGAATTTAACAACATTTACTGGCTTAGTACATGATTAAACATTGACTCCTGCTCAGCACATAGAGGTATTAAATGCTGCCATTCTATCAGAGTGGAGATCCAACATTTTTGTTGAAATAAGCAATTCCAAAACTTCTTATTCCATTTAATTACAATTTCCCAAAATAAAAAATTCCATGGCACAGTTAATATAGTAACAGGTGGAAGGATAGTTCTGACCTCTCCTACATGGGAATAATCTACATATGTAGAGATTAAAAAGTGTTGTATCTCTAGACAAGAGAATGAAGTGGGGAAAAGGTTTAACTCTCATAATTCTCTGCCATCTGATGCCTGTTGAAGCCTGGGGCCATAAGAAGGTTCATAGTTTACTCACTTAGAAATGCCCTCTTCTCAAGTCTTCACATCTCACCGTAGCTGCTTGGCAGTCTGGGTGGA
Organism: Ramphastos sulfuratus; assembly: GCA_013399055.1. Lineage (NCBI taxonomy): Eukaryota > Metazoa > Chordata > Aves > Piciformes > Ramphastidae > Ramphastos > Ramphastos sulfuratus. The sequence goes on along the minus strand of WBNM01017810.1, from coordinate 54,612 downwards.
TAGGACTATAATGTGAAGGATATTTGTGGTACCCACCATACTAGAAGATTCCAGAGAAACTTCTATTCAGAGACCCAAACCATCAGAGAACTAACAAATCTTTCTATCATATTAACATCTCTTTATTTTTTTTTTTCTTTTCAGGATTGATAGCGAACATATCTGTTTCTGTTAAGCTTTTCCTCTCCAAACTGCATACATCTTAGAGAAAGCTTTTCATAGGTTCAGGAGAAAAAAGAACATGCTGAATTTCTTGAATATTCATTTTCTGAAGATCTATGATCCTCAATGAATAGAAGAAAGAAAACTTACAGGTCTTGGTACTTTATTCAGTTCTTCCCTTACACTACCATTGAAGTTATTGAAAGGTTTTCTAAGCCAAGGCTTAGGAGGCAATTCTGAGAAATGACTATTTACTATGAATGTGTTAGACAATCTACTGATGTAGTAATGCTATCTAATTAATCATGATATAGACTGAAAATTACCATCAGCCCCATCAGCATCTGTCACACTTAAACATCTCACATTGTCATTTAGAGCTGTTAGTCTCATTGAACTTCTTATTTATCTTGCTGACAACACTTCCAAATCCTATATGATTATTTGTCATCCTGATTGCAATGAGCTGAGCTCTCTGAATTTGAAGACGTGGGAGGTGAAGGCACACTTACCTTACTAATCTCTCCTTTGGGTCCAGAATGAAGCTGTGACCTAATGATGGATGGAATGATGATTTGTCAAAGAAATCCCTGGGTTTCAATGCCTCTAACTCACCCCAGCACAGCTATAATGCCTTCACGTGCACTCTGAAATCTCCTACTTTACTTTGTAGCATAACAAAGTATGTGGTAGAACAGCAGTAATAGATTCTACAGGGAGATTGCTTGTTTGCTTATGAAAAAAAACCCAAACCAACAAAAACTAAACCAAGACGATACTTTGTGAGGGGGAAAAAAAGTAGATCTTCTGGTGGGGTTTTAGGAGGAGAAATCTGGGTATTCTTTCTGGTTTAGATTTTTTTTTTTTTTTTCCTGGATGGGATGATGCACATAAAATGTGCTCCTGTCAGTTTTCCTTAACAACTTTGCAAAGTGTCGATTGCTTTCAAACAAATTTAAGATAAGGAGAAAATGTTCAGACACATAAAATTTCTGTAAGTTTTATGAGAACTGGACAGAATCTCTATTAGAAGGATGCTTGGGTTAGTACCTCCACATAAGAAAACAATATAGTACAAGGCTCAGCCTGTTCTGCTCTGTCTGGCACATATCAGTGAGCCAAGAAAGTGGCTGATCACTCAGAATCTGCTGTAGCATAGATTGTTTCTTATGGAGATGGGAGTCAAGGAAGGTGAGACCTAGGATATTTGCTGAGAGAGGGTGGATATTTAAAGAGTTGTTGCCATATGAGAAATAAGAAGGCAAACTGGAATTATTGAGAGGGCCAGGAAGTGTAAGACTGAAAGGTAGGAAGCCCTGAAGAAAATGGGCTTTACTAGGTCCACTGGCTACAAAAATACATTAGTAAATTCAAGATACTTGTAAATGTACATGCTCCTTAATTTCATCCTTATTCATTATCTGAACTTCTGGTCTGGCTTGTGATGTTTGCAAGTTACAGAGAGCAAACACTCTGTAGGCCTACTAAGTAAGTTCCAAAACTACTTAAATCACTTAAGCAATATAATTCAGTCAGCTAAAGGTAGTTTGGACAAATTTAAATTCAAACAAACAAAATGACAAAAATCAAACCAACAAAACCCCTCCAAATTTTAGTTGCTGTCTAGCAGGAAAAAAAAAAAAGTCCATTAGAATCTTGCATACCTAAAGTTTGTCTTTGTATTTCAAAATTTTGTTAGCCAAATGTTTTTGAATCCTCTAGTCTTACCCTCTCCTCCATTTCCAGTTTCAGTGGGTTTCAGTGAATAGAAAGCTAAACAAATTGCCTGCTGTATCATCTGCTCTGATGTTTAGTCAGAATGTAAGTTCAGACTCGTGCGTCATCAATCAAATTTAAAAGGCAATGAAGAAAAATATTATTTAAGAAGGTATTTGGAAGTTTCAGATGTGAAGGCACAGTGATCAGCCTTTGCAGACATTTAAAAAAGATCTGTCTGTATTGTTGAATCCCACATAAAACAAATGTGAAGATGATGATTAAACTTACGTTTTCCCACCTCCTCCCCTCTGACATCTGGTAACAAGATTCTGTACGCAATCACTTACTTAACATGTGGCCTGTTTTTAACACTTGGAAAAGATGTTAATGAGATCCCTTTTTTGTGGCCCAATTTTATAGGCACTGGATCTGCTACAGGATCTCCTTGTATTACTGCTTTGCATGCAAAAATCTATTTTTCTTTGCATCCATAGCCATTTCAGCACCCATCTTGGCCGCTTTGTCATTGCTCTGACTCAAATTACCCATCTGGCTTCCTCACAGAGGTGACCATTAAAGGGGTTATCACAAAAAAACCCCAAACAAACAAAAAAAATTTCCTCTGACCTGAGGATAACTAAAAAAGAGCAGCAACCCCCTGGTGAGTAAACATGCACATAAATTCTGGCTTTTTGTGTTTTGATTTTCAGTTCATGGATGAAGGTGCAAGAATAAAACAAAATTTTCATTTTATTANCCAGGTTGGACGAGGCCTTGAGTAACCTGTACTAGTGGGAGGTGTCCCTGCCTATGGCAGGGGGTTGGAACTAGATGATCCTTGAGGTCTCCTTCCAACCTTACCATTCTATGAGTCTATGATTTCATTATGTAGACTTTCAAATAGTATCCTTAACAACATGTTTTTAAAGTAGATCTGGCTAGAAAGTCAGTTTGACTGTACCTACATTGCATCCACAATAAGTGTTTGTCATAAGCAAGAATGGATCACTTGAGTAATAAAAACTATCTCTAAATGGATACTTAAAGCATGTTCATCAAATCTCAGATATATTACTCTTTGAAAGGTGTTCTGTGGTCTTAACTTGCAATGGCCAGTCAAATGAGCATTTAGAAATGAATTCTTCATGTAACAAAGAGTGCCTGGAAAAAGCTGTATGCAAGTTGAAGCTTTTCTTCTTAGCTCTGCTCTGACTCTGCAAATCACTATGGATGTGAAACTAAGCCATGGCTTTGACTTTGTCCAGTTACTCTTGTGACACCTCTAATATACTTGTGCTGAATGATTATTTACCTCCATGCACGTGTTCAGGAAGGACACACAGACTAAAGCCAGGCTGGTATCTCTATTTACAAGAAATGGACAGAAAGTTATTTGAAGCCTTTTTTCTTCAGCTTGTTGGAACTCAATACAGTCATAAATATTTACTGCCAAAGGCCTTTGCTGTCTCAGTTAATAAACCTCAATCTCTGCCATTTTCACTTAGTGATTCATAAAATATTGTAATTTCCTATGAGTGCATTATGCTACCTTTTGCTGCTAAGACATTGATGTCAAAAGAAAAAAAAAACCAACAAAACAAAAAACACCTGAGAAAAGGAAACATCAGCTAATGCCTCATTAGGGAAATGGCAGCACCTTGGATACCCAGGCGGAAAGCTGCATTTCTGCCCTAACAACCAAATTAGCCTTGTAACTTACTGTCAGGTGAAAAAAAGGGACTGCAAAGCTCCCCAGTGAGAGATAAGTGCTAGAAACAGCATCTTTCCTGACAGTTTACTTTTTGTCAATTCTTTCTGTCTCTCAGGAAGTGGCATTTTTGTGTTACCATAGCTGTGTTGTAGTTCCCATAAAAATAAGAAGGCAGATGTTTAAAATGTAGAAACAAGTTTCTCATAATACTATGTAAGCCCTGCAGAACAAGCAGGATAGATATCCTCTGAGATTTATTGCATTTTATCTCAGGAAAAGAAATCTATTCCATGTTGATTAATGGTAAAAACTATAGTAGGCAGAAGACCATTTCAATATCAGCTCTGATGTTCTTGATTCACTCAATCTATTGAGACCTCAAGCAATCAGAACGAACCAAATTAAGAGTTGATATAAAGATAATAAAAGTAATCTAAGATTATGGTATTTTAACATGTGTCTCACCGTTTTATGATATTATACACAATCTTATTTCAGTGCTTTCAGGGTTCACAGTTTCTAACCTTAGTCCCTTCAGATCGTGACAAGGCACTATTGTTAAAATGAGAGCTGAGACACTCGTGTTTGTAGGACACCAAAGATCAAGCTCTCAAACAAAACTACATACAATCAGAATCATAGAATCAACCAAGTTGGAAGAGACCTCCAAGATCATCCAGACCAACCTATCACCCAGCCCTATCCAATCAACTAGACCATGGCACTAAGTGCCTCATCCACTCTTTTCTTGAACATCTCCAAGGACAGTGACTCCACCACCTCCCTGGGCAGCCCATTCCAATGCCAATCACTCTCTCTGTGAAGAACTTCCTCCTCATATCCAGCCTAGACCTCCCCCAGCACAACTTGAGACTCTGTCCCCTTGTTCTGTTGCTGGTTGCCTGGGAGAAGAGACCAACCCCCACCTGGCTACAATCTCCTTTCAGGTAGTTGTAGACAGCAATGAGGTCACCCCTGAGCCTCCTCTTTTCCAGGCTGAACAACCCTCAGCCTCTCCTCACAGGGCTGTGCTCCAGGCCCCTCATCAGCTTCATCGTCCTTCTCTGGACACCTTCCAGTACCTCAACATCTCTCTTGAATTGAGGGGCCCAAATGTGGAACACCACATTTAAACCATGACTTGCAAATGCCACAAGAAATTTCTTCACTGTAGAGCTATCTTGACTTTTCTCCTAAATGACATTGGGTTTGTTTTAATGTAATTCCTGAGGAACACTCTGCTGCTTGAAAGCCATTGTAAAATGACTGCTTTGCCCTTGCAACATGTAGCCATTTCTAATGGCACTTTACATGGGATTGTAAGAGCCCTGATATTTTGCAAATCTGTGATGATGCTGTCATTAAATTGCCATTTACTTATAACTCATTCTACCCATTTCCATATTTGATTGTATTGTTGATTAATGAAGATTGATTTTTCTCTTAAAAACTGNTCCTCTGAGATTTATTGCATTTTATCTCAGGAAAAGAAATCTATTCCATGTTGATTAATGGTAAAAACTATAGTAGGCAGAAGACCATTTCAATATCAGCTCTGATGTTCTTGATTCACTCAATCTATTGAGACCTCAAGCAATCAGAACGAACCAAATTAAGAGTTGATATAAAGATAATAAAAGTAATCTAAGATTATGGTATTTTAACATGTGTCTCACCGTTTTATGATATTATACACAATCTTATTTCAGTGCTTTCAGGGTTCACAGTTTCTAACCTTAGTCCCTTCAGATCGTGACAAGGCACTATTGTTAAAATGAGAGCTGAGACACTCGTGTTTGTAGGACACCAAAGATCAAGCTCTCAAACAAAACTACATACAATCAGAATCATAGAATCAACCAAGTTGGAAGAGACCTCCAAGATCATCCAGACCAACCTATCACCCAGCCCTATCCAATCAACTAGACCATGGCACTAAGTGCCTCATCCACTCTTTTCTTGAACATCTCCAAGGACAGTGACTCCACCACCTCCCTGGGCAGCCCATTCCAATGCCAATCACTCTCTCTGTGAAGAACTTCCTCCTCATATCCAGCCTAGACCTCCCCCAGCACAACTTGAGACTCTGTCCCCTTGTTCTGTTGCTGGTTGCCTGGGAGAAGAGACCAACCCCCACCTGGCTACAATCTCCTTTCAGGTAGTTGTAGACAGCAATGAGGTCACCCCTGAGCCTCCTCTTTTCCAGGCTGAACAACCCTCAGCCTCTCCTCACAGGGCTGTGCTCCAGGCCCCTCATCAGCTTCATCGTCCTTCTCTGGACACCTTCCAGTACCTCAACATCTCTCTTGAATTGAGGGGCCCAAATGTGGAACACCACATTTAAACCATGACTTGCAAATGCCACAAGAAATTTCTTCACTGTAGAGCTATCTTGACTTTTCTCCTAAATGACATTGGGTTTGTTTTAATGTAATTCCTGAGGAACACTCTGCTGCTTGAAAGCCATTGTAAAATGACTGCTTTGCCCTTGCAACATGTAGCCATTTCTAATGGCACTTTACATGGGATTGTAAGAGCCCTGATATTTTGCAAATCTGTGATGATGCTGTCATTAAATTGCCATTTACTTATAACTCATTCTACCCATTTCCATATTTGATTGTATTGTTGATTAATGAAGATTGATTTTTCTCTTAAAAACTGTCACAGTTTCACAGTATCACAGTATAAGCAAGGTTGGAAGAGACCTCAAAGATCATCAAGTCCAACCCATTACCACAGACCTCAAGACTAGACCATGGCACCAAGTGCCATGTCCAAACATGAAAGGATCTCTGCATGTAGTGAAAACTCAGCTGTACCTAATAAGATCCTCCAGTTAACAGGGCTGTGCTGTGTTCACAGAAACCATTTGTTTTATGCTGTGTTGTCCTTTGGCTCCAACAGCAAATAACGTCTAAATTTGTTTTCCATCAGACACTTCCATGGTAAAACAAAAATAATTGTGGGTAAGTTACAAGACTAATCAGTAAATTCTTCACTCTGTTGAGTGCTCTACCTATTCCCTTCTTGACAACCCACTATTTTTTTTTTTTCCTCAAGAGGCTGGTGTTAGTGCTTGAAATCCCTTATCTTGATTGTTACAAGTTTTGCATACGTATTACTGCAAACCCTGCTGGAAATGGCTCCAGGAGCTGTTTGTAGGCTGTTTATCAGAGATCAGGAACACGCATGGCCTCTGGAAGCCTGTTTGCTATCAACACCCCTGTCAAGGGTTAGGGCTGAGCTGGTCATTAGACAAGTGACAGATACTAATTTAAACCAGGACAACTTCCAACCTCTCACTTGCCAATAGTGAGAACGTTCATGAAAGTTTCTCACTGACTTTTTAAACATTGGCAGCAAAGCACAGCATTGAACTAACAAACTATATGGCTCAGGTTAGGGGTCAGAAACCATTACCTGCCCATTGTGGCACAGATTCCTTTAGAATATTGTAATAGTAACATTTCAGAAATTTTTCATGGAGTGGTTCTTCATATGTTATGTAACTCTTACCTTTTCATCCTTATTCTAACTCTTTATTCCATTCAGCTATGTTCAAATGCATTACATTCAACTGGAGAACTGATGTGGAGATGCTTTCGTGACTGATATAGAATTACACCAGATGTCACAGACTGAATCAGGTAATAGGATTTGGACAAAGAGACAGAGAAGAAAAGTTGGCATGTTATAGATAAACACTAAGGTAACAAACTTAGAAGCTAAGGTTTTCTGTGGTTTTTTTTTTTTTTTTTGATCCATTTCTTGTGGCCTACCACACTTAGTCAATAATTCCATCAATTCTGTGTTGTAAATGCAAAGCTCAGGGGGAGAAAGGGTTCACTCTGCGTTTAGTTTACTGCTCAAGATGAACCATACCCTCTCTCAGACAAACTTCTGTCTTCTGAGTTGCAATACAGAAAGTATAATCCCAAATGAAAAAGTGGTTAATAAAACTTATGCAGAACGTGATTAACGAAATCTACATGGAGGGCACCTGCTGAGGAGGTCCCAAAGACACACTTTTCAGTGTTAAATGTAAAGGTAATGTTCTGTACATGATGAACATTCTCAGTCCTAGTCTGAAACAGAACTGACCTGAAACATCTCAAAAATATCTAATACACTGACAATAAGAAGGGGAAAACAGTACTAAACCAAAATTTACTATGTTTTTGTGGACATCCCAGATATGTAAATCAATTAAAAAAAGAAAAGTTTTATTTTTTTTTAAATCGAATCAGACTGGTAGAGAAATATATGGAACAATTTCAGACATTGATCAGTAGCAAAACAAGGAAAAATAAGTAATCATAAAAGACAGTTTGGTTTATTGACTTGAAAATCCACTCAGAGAGGCCTTGTAACACATGAGACAACGGGAATAAGCTGTCAGCTCTGATGCTATTTGGGTCATTGTGATTATGTGGAGTTGAGAGTTCAGCATGAAAACATGCCTTCTGAATGCTGTAGTGTCATAAATGTCAGGCTAATGAAACCATTTAAGTCAGTGAGTGATGTAGGGAGCCAGCCTGCATTGCAGAAATGAACATCAACCAGTGAATACCACCAATGAATCATCTGATATTTTCTTCAAAATATCTCCTTTCACTCCTTGTATGTTTTTTTTCCAGTAGATCTTTTTTTTTTTTTTTTTTTTTTTTGTTTGTTTGTTTGACAGTCCTAAGAAAAACTCCTAGCTGCTTCAGTATAAACGAGTAGGAATTCTCAGTAGGTGAAGCACCTAAACCACAAATTTACTGTCTCTATCTGGGCATTAACAGAATACAGACTTTAAAAAAACCCCACAACAACCTCCCAGATGAAAATTATTTATTTTAGGCTGAATAATCTCTCCTATTTAAAATAAATAGAATTTAACTCAATAGTGAATATTTTGATGGAATAATCATGAATTTCAGTGAAAGCCATATTTCAAATGGTTGGAAGGCACAACATTACTTCTATACTTCTGGAAATTTGTGAAAAAAATCTAATTCATTGTTATACTTTTCAAAAAATGCCTTCTATTATTCATACAGACAGAAAGCAACATATCTAAGAAGAACAAAAAAACTAAAAGATCAGTTTAGGTAACTTTTTTTTTTTTCTTTTTTTTTTTTTTTTTTCCCCAGTATTTGTTTAAGATGAACTACTTCTTGGTAAAGGTATGCAGCACAGTTCCTGAAATGCCATTCTTATTTGTGGCTTATAGGCTTCTAGAAATCAGGAGAAAGTGTAAAACCTGAAGTAGAGAGAACACACAGACAGAGAAAACACACAAATAAGAGGACTAAAGGATAAATACTTTAGCTTAGAATGCAAGGCTAAATATTTGTTCTCAAATTATTAAACCCTTCTATCAAGCTGAAAAGTTATTACTTACTGCTTTATAAGTTTTTCAAAGTGGCTATAAAACCATTAGCAGTAATGAAGCATAAGTAAAATGATTGATTTTGCCAATCAGTGAGAATGTAGCAGACCTTGTGTTATGTAACATGCATCAGAGGTCATCTGTAAGCTTCATTAATCATATACAACCCATTCATTCACAAGGAAAAATGATGAATTGTTGTCTGTGGAAGTCTAACATTAAACTCACTAATGCCATGGAAGTGCAGGACATGTTGTAAGCTTTCTCCCCACCCCCCTTTCTTCTTTACCCCCCCCCCTCCCCTTCCAAACATGTCAGAGACTGTAATCTGTAATCCTGCATGACATTTTAATCCATGTAAGTAGATATTTACATCCCATGGAGCCTCACTGCTTTTAGTGGCTGATGCCTGCTTGTGTCTAATTACAGCATAGTTTTCCTGTTGTTGATATGATGATAAAACTACGTATATACAAAAAAAAAAGGGAGAGGGACTTCATTTAATCCAGTTTCAGCCAACTAAAATTTGGGTCAATAATGAAACCACAAAAAATGGAGAGAAGGCATTTTTTTTTTTCCCCGGGCTGTTAAATACAGGCAATCAAATTGTTACAGAAGTCATGTTATGTGAAATGGACTGAACACAATCTTAGAAATAATCAATTCAAACTCCAGCTAACCTTCTTTTGGGAAGTTATTCCAGAACTTTTCTTTACTCATGGCTAACGACTGCCCACCACCATTGCAGCTATTTATTCCTGTACTAGCAGTGTCTACTGTTGTAAAACTCTCCCCTGTTTTCTAGTATTTACCCATTATATATTTACAGACAGCAATACTATCCCCCACATTTTATTAGGCAAAACAAAGATCTAAATCTTTTAATCTGTTCTCATGAAATGGGATCTTTTCCCCTTGATTATCGTCAGAGTAATCTTAAACACTGGTGACAAGAAACTTCCATAAGTTCTAGAGAAGGTCTCACCAGAGGCTTACACATCTCCATCTCTACCATAAAATACTGTAGGTGACAAGTCATTTGCTGCTTGCCCTAAAAAAATAATAAGGTGCTTGAAAATTATTTTGCTGGTGGTGTCTTGAAACAACCACCTCATAGTGCTGAGTTGTCTTGTCATCCTTGTACTTCATGTCTTTCTGCTTTGCTGCCTGTTTTTCTCTTGTCTCATTTCTTCTGCTTTGGTTAAAGATTTATTCATGTCTGCCTTTTGAACAATGATTAGCACAAAATGGTTATGCCTACTCAGCTCTATGGTGATGGTTATGGTAATAATAGCAACAAGCTGAACATTTGCATACTTTCAAGATAAGCTATAATGATGTCAACTTTTTTTTTCCTCTCCATGTAACGGCACTGTGGAGTTATCACAAGCAATAGCTGTGAGCCATTACAATTACATGCTCTTCTAACCTCTGTGGTACTTAACTCACACTTTAAAGGACATCTTATTTTCCATAGTCCCTAGATAACTAATCCATCCCAGTCTCTGTCTGCATCAGAACATACTGCAAAAAACCAAACTACATTCTGAAAGACAAGTACCTCCTTAATTCCTGACTGAATTAAAAATAAACGTGATTTCCTTGGCATGTATTGTAGAGTCACTTCTTAATGTGCACAAACTCAAGCTCAATGCAAGGGCTGGAGAAAAGATTCCTCTCTGCTTTGCTGAATACATAGAGCATTTGTTTTGCCATGTAAAGAGAGGTCTGTTTCCAGACCTGCATGAGTAAGTATTAGTTTTATCTTATCACCATAACCATTTTTAGATTGATGGTGAAAGGCATTGCCTCTGGTGATCACTCGTGCAGTAGAATGCACATTATATTGCCAACTGACATTTAACAGCATCTAATATGCATTCAGCCACTGCTGGAAAATTTTTATGTAACACTTCCTAGATTTTGCTTTAATGTACAGATTACAGAAGGGATAGCAGTGTACTGAACAGTAATCTTCATGGCAGCTGCATTTGCTTTGGAGAGAAAATAGTGACATTTGCTTACATTTCTTGAACAGAGGAAAATATCACAGCTAAGATAACGTCTGAACCTACAAAGCTGTATTTTAGAGAACTAAACAAAATGGATGATATTGGAACTAGAAGTAATCCCACACAGCTTTAGTAACTGTTCTAGGAAATCACAGTTGCCATCTAAACTTATTTCAAGTTTAATGTTCCAGAAACTTTTGAATACCTGATTCAGACAAAGATCCAGAACTGAAATTGAAATGAAGAGAAATCCCAGGAGGGAAAGCTTGAGAAGGTATTTACTTGTAATAAACCAAATACCCCTTTCTTAAGCAAACAGCCCAGTGTAATTAATAGATTCACCTGAGATTCAGCATGCTTGGATTTTCAGCTGAGATTCTTCAAAGCACTCCAGGGGATTTAGATGCATATTGGTTATTGAAATTAAATCCCTTAGACTACTTTGAAAACTCTCAGCCTTGAATTCTTTCAGCCCACATGGGAAGCTGACTGGTTTCAATTACAAGAGGTCTCATGCACTAAAAGATACAGGTGAAAAGTATGACTGCAGACATCAAATAAACATCAGTGATACTAATGAGTTAAGAGCTACTGGACCTGTGGACCACACGATGAAACTGGACAATTAGAAAGTGAATCCATAGCTGGATATGTGGTGTTTGAATCTCCTTTCAATGAAAAAATCTGTCACAACATTTCTTAGATATACTGTGTTGCCCTAAGCTTTTCCTCAGGGGATGTTTAGAAATTCAGAAATTTTATCTACTTAAGTATAGTATTTACTCCTTTTACTGTGGTTTTCCTTTGTCTTACTAGCTCTTATGTATTACATAGAATCTTTTGTGTTTACATAAGCTTCTTTCCTGGATTTATTGATCCAGTTAGAAACATTTCATAATTAAAATACATCAGGTCTAAGCAGTTTCAATTTTGTTTTCATAGATTCACAGATTGCATTGGGCTGGAGGGAACGTTCAAATGTCATCTTGTCCAACCTCCCTGCAATCAGCAGGACACCTCCAACTCACTAAGTCAGGCTGTCCAGGGCCACATTGAGTCTGATTTGGAATGTCTGCAGGGACAAGGCCTCAACCACATCCCGGGGCAACCTATTCCAGTATTTTGCCACTCATTGTAAAGAACTTCTGCCTTATGTCTAACCCTGTTTCAGTTTAAAACCATTGCTCCTTGTGCTATTGCTACAAGCCCTTCTAAATAGTCCATGGAGCTATAAGGCATCCCCAGAGCCTTCTCGTCTGAACAGCCCAAATTCTTCCAGCCCCACTTCATAGGAGAGGTATTTTAATCATCTAATAGGATAAATAAGAGATAGTCTTAGAATGTATAATTTTACAATGAAATATAGCTATGATAGAAAGTAGAAGCATTTAGAAGCTACTTAAGCAAAAGGCAAGATGACTCTCAGAAAGAATAAACATAATCTGCAGGTGAGTAAGTAGCATACATGCATAAGGCTCCTGCTATAAAGTGCAACCCCACACATTTGACAGTAAGTTGTCACAACTGTTCTGCATTCTTGCAATAAAAGAATAAGGTTTTTAATAATGATCTCCCTATAACTTGCAAAGTGTAATGTTTCTCTGCTGTTAACAATGATTTTAACTTAATTCCTACATTGTTTTTGCATGAGTCTGCTACAGCTGTATGCCATAGAGAAGTGCAAGGTATTCCTCATTTTATGAAACTGATTGCAGGTGCATTAGGCTGCAGTTTGATTTGGGGTCAGAGAAGGAAGCTTTTGTTAGGAAAGAGCCAGGCTGAAGGAAGCTTTTGGGTTGTTGATAATGTGCTGTGCAACTGTGACAGAGAGCTACACAACTCCAGCTGTGCCTTTATTTCCCGCATTTTCCTCTTTAGCTTGCTTTATCTATTCTATTGTCTGAGAATCTTTACATTAAATCTATTAGTAGGAGAAAATGAATGACTAACTCTCTCTTTTTTTCAACAGACTTTTATGAGGGAACAGTAGAATAATGTTTCTGAATAATATTTGAGCATGCAGGAAATAGTAGCAAACCAAAATATTTTCTTGAGTAAAACATTTCCTCTTCTGTCTCAGTATTATTTTTCCTTCCTATTGTTTTAGCTTACTGTTACTAACTTTCTATTATCTTGCATGAACATGTTTATTCTAAATCTGATAATAAGAAACATCTAGAAGTAGGAAAGTGCACTTACTTGTGCACCTGCAATCCGAGAGTATAAACTGAGATCTGTATGTCTGATGTTCGAGTCACATTTTTCTTACATTACAGGATGTAAATTATGTGCAGGTTTTAAGATCATAATGGTCAGTTAAACACTGTATTTGATTTTTTTGCTGAAGGCAGGAAGTTTGACAGAAATTCCAGGAAGAGAAACATGAAGAGTTAAACAAGGCAACTCACCTCCAACTCACTAAGTCAGGCTGTCTTTTAAACACTGTATTTGATGGGGTTTTTTTGGGGTTTTTTTGGTTTGGTTTGGTTTTGGTTTTGGTTTTTTTTTTTGTTTGTTTGGTTTTTTGTTGCTTTTTTTTCCATTCTGGAGGGTTGGCCTTTTTTGTAGGTTGGTGTTTTGTTTTGTTTTTCTTCATTGTTTACTTTTGGGGAAATTTGGACTTCTCTCAAAACTTCTTTCAGAAATATTTATGTTACAGATTTCAAAGAAAGGAGATGCGAAAGCCTTATTTTGAATCTTAAAATGGTGACTGTGGTGACACTCACATAAATGTGCTCCACATCCAGGATTGTGAAGAGGGACCCATAAACAGCGGTGAGAAAACTCAGACACAGAGCAGTCAGGACCAGCCTTTCCTCTGAACTTCCATTTCAGGGACAAATTGCTGTGACTCTTTCTCCCCCAGGAACCTGTTGTTTAGCCAGTGAAGAAAGCTTATATTATTTTCTTCTTTACTAAGGTAGGAGTCTGGTTCATGTAACTGGTGCTGATCAGACCAGTAGGGTGGCTTCATGGAAGAACTTGTTAGTCAGCTGAATAGCGGGAGGACTACATAAAAAAAGAAAAAAAAAAAAAAAGACTTTGTGATCATCATCAGCATTCCCCACCACAACCAGAGCTTCCTTCCTTTGGGGACAGAGGGCTGTGCTGCCACCTCACTTTACAAGGATGCTTTCACCTTCTCCTCCTTAAAGTGGTTTAACCAATTCTTACCATCACAGGATGTCTGGTCCGCTCTGTTCCATTTTTATCCCCATAGTGAAGTATGTGATAACTCCCAATACAGTGATGTGCCTTGCTCCAGTATGAAGGCCTAGAAGCAGCTGAATGAAGACAGATGCTGGAAAAACAGTAGCAATTTAATCTCGGAGGTCTTAAAAAAAATTACAGGAAAAAATCTTTTCAAGCATCTTACAGTCTTTGTCACAAAGGAAATACCATTTTTTCTTCTTATACTCTCAGTTTCTTCTCTTGTCCTCCAGGTTAATACCCTGACAGTCGTGCTTCTAATTTATCTGTTTTGTGGCTCCATTACTTTGCCTTTGTTGCTTCTTTCACACCTTTCTCTATTGGACTTCTCTGACTCCACTACAGCTGAGCTGGGCTCTTGTCACTGAAATCCTTCTAGGAATAGAGAATAGCCTAACTTAGACTCTAAAAAGCGGTGGTAGAAAGCAAGAAGTATTTTTATGCACACTTAATCTGCAGAGTTTCTGCAGAATTCTAGACTAAATATTGCTCAGACTAAAAAGGTAATAGCACTTTTATATTCCTGACTAATTTCTTCTCTCTTGTCTGAGGATAAAGGTAGGTGATTATTAAATGTAGCTCAGTCAGGCACCCTCACTTTTACTGACACACCTACTGTTGATCTAACACCAAATGCAAAAATCCCCGGAATGGTTTTACATTGGCAATAATGCAAACCTTTGGTCTCCATCCTCAAACTGACAATTTTATTTCATAATCTTTTATGATTCTCATTACCTTTGAGACTCTATTTGCTTAGCTTTTGGTTAAGTGAATTCTCTATCTCAGTGTCTCCTGAGATATTACTTCATTCTGAATAAAGAAATATTAACCATCTTCTTGACCTGTAGATGGCCTACAGCTTATATGAGTGTGCTTCTTGTCTTTGATATCTCCTAAATGATATGATACTCAAGAAGTTAAAACCCTCAAAGCAAAAGAGTAAATGGCTGTGCACCACTTATTTTTCTGAACATGAGGTGTTATGAACAAAAATAGTCTTGCACAATGCAACTGCTTGAGTGTGCATCAGCTGCTTCTCAGTTTAGTCTTGTTTTCAATACTAAATCTGATTTCCTTCCTCTCCCCCACCCACCCATTCACATTCCTTTCTACTTCAGTTCTGGAATGTGTGGTCTGTGGCCAGCTGACAACTTACTTTTTTTCTTTTTTTTTAACATAAATTTGAGGTTATTTAAACAAGACATTTTAAAGATGTATGGGTCATGAGGAGGGAGAGGGAGAGCTGCTGGAATGAGTGGATAGTAGCTTGAATGTTTGAATGATTTCTTTTCCTTGCATTTCCCACCTATGTCTTAGTTACGAAACTGGCTGTTGCTGACAATTTGAAGTGCTTTAACAACTCATTCTAATCTGTAGTGCTACCAATGAATACCAGCAGATACATGCATATGTTAGGAGACACACAGCTCTAATGCTTGCTTGATTTTAATCTGTAGTAGTTTTTCAGATATTCAATACCTGCATCTGAAAGCTTTATTCTTCTATTGCTTAACTAATGGAAGCAAAGTAAGGTGGTTTTTTTTTTTTTTTTTTTTAAAGTTGCATTTTTTTGTAACTGAGGACCAAAACAGATCAATTGTATTAAATTATGGAAGGAAAGTGGTGGCTCCAGGCAGACATCCTTTCCAAATGAGCTAGGATTTCCATCAGCATATTGCAAATACTGGATCAAAAATAAGCAATGTAATGCCTTTTTTTGGCAGCAGTTGTAGTTTGTAGAAGTCTTGCACCCAGTTATTGAATGATGGAATAAAGCCTGAGAAAGTGAAGGAACAGCTAAAATAAGCCTTCGTTGCCTGCTTCTGTAATCACCTGATACACTCTAAAATAAGTTTGATTTAGCTGGCAGACAACACATAGAATAGCAGTTTTCAGAAAGCTGAAGGACAGTGGTTTAAACTACCTGCTAACCCTACATGTGGTGGACACTGGATAGGTAGAAATAAAATGCATAGGGATCTGTCCATTTTCTACAGAGAGCAATGAGTTAAAAAAATCCCCAAAACAAGTCCAGACAAAAATCTTCTTATGCATTAATCTCAATCATACAACTTATGCAGAAAGACTCGTTGACAAATATTGATCTGGCCTACCTCAGCTCTGCTGGAAGCTTTCAGCTTGATGTCAGAAAAGTCCTGAACTTCCCAAAATAATTGCCAGAAGTCTTGATCTTGCTCCTACTGAGATCAGTGAGAATTTTGACATGCAAACTGGGAGAAGGATTAGCATTAAAATTACAAAATATGTAACAGAAATACTAACTCTTTGATATATATATATATATATATTTTTTGCCAATAAATTGCTGAGCACTTATTAAAAACAACCATCTATATGGGAACTAAATTGTAGATGTGGAAAGCTATGCTGTGTATTTCCTAGTAAGCCAGGGATAGATGGCAGCTCTTTCAAGTCCTGCTGTGGTGTTTTAATACATTAAACTCTACATCTGAATATGCATCCCTGGAAGTAATTTTCTGCAAAGAGTTAACAAAGCAAAGCAATTCTGTGTTTCATCCTACATTTTTTTTAACAAATGCTTTAGCCTATTTCAAGAAGGTTTTAGTCTGGAAGTTCACACATCTAAATCGGTCAGCTAGTTCTTGGTGAAGCATTTTCATCATAATAACCTAGAGCAGAATACCAGTTCTTTGAAGCTAGTGCTTACAGAGAGTGTTTTAATTCTGGGGTTTCTAATATTTTGTGTGTTATTGTGAATAGTCTGGATTGGAAAATGGGCAGTGGGCTCTGCATATACATCCTGTGGATAATATGGAAAGTAGGGGAGAAGTTGGAGAAGCCAATTTAGTCTGACCATTTTGAATTTCTCAGTTATTCTGCAACATCCTGAACCCTTGCTGATCAGCAGTTCTAAATTTCTCATGGAACAAAGTTTATTTTTTTACACCTAGAGATAGCTACTTTTAGGGAACAGGATAAAGTTTACATCCTGCACAAATTCAAGAAAGCATAATGTTGTAGATATAATAAGGAAGGGTAATGTGAACTCAAATGACAATGACTCGATCTTGATACTGCTGCTGTTTTGGAAGAATCTTGATTTCAGTTTCTTTAAAAAGTCACTCAAAAATAATAAAATAAAAACATGTAGTCTACTACCAGGTGATGACTTCTGCATGATTAGTGAACTTATGAAGCTACTTACCAGTAAAGTAAAAAAGGAGTAAGTTGTCTAATACTGTTTGCATTAGTAAATAAAAGGGACAGGAACAGCAGGAATTTGCTTTTATCTGGCCTGGTGCAGTGCTGGTGAAGTCTCTGGATGTTAGCATGGGAGACCATGTGTGTCACAGTTACAATGCACTTGTGATTTATGTGTTTAAGTATTCAGTAATCCCATTTTACTATAAACACCTCATGTATTATAAATATTTTCCTTTTTTCAGACCATTTTAGTTACTCAGAAATCATTCATTTTGGTAAGAAGGAGAAAATAAGTAAAAAGATAGGCAAAGGACAAGCTTTTCTTGCTGATTTGCTTCTACTCATTCCTTGTTTTAAGTGGAGTGACATGGAGCATTTATTTTAATTCCCATTGAGGGCTCTGTGAGCACTCACTTCCATTTGCTTCTCTGCTTTCATGGCACAGACTTTTTCTTCTGTTCTCTAAAAGAAATTCCTGGTAATCTGCAGCACACTGGGCTGCCTTGGGACATCAGACAGATAGGAACAAAGTTGATAACTGAATCTTAAATGTGCTGCACTTCTCTGAGTTAGTTCCTGGGTAGTCCCGTGAAGAAATTCTTACAAAAAGGAGCATCAGATACCTCCAAGTTCTATAACCAACTCGCAGAATTTTGATACCTGAGAGCAAAGCCTCTGCTATACTTGCTGACTGTTGGGAGTGTTTGTTTGGTATACACCTACCATACACAAGGCCAGTACTATAAAATAGCAAAATGAAACAAGATAAGGTAAAAACTCATCATTTGCATTATGAAGGCAACAGGGAAAAAGCTTTTATTTTTTTTTTCTATGATCACAGAAAACATGAGAGAGAAGTAATACTTGATGGTTTTATTCTTGCCACTATAACTACTTTAGGAACGTTCAGGAAGTGCATGCACGTTTTAAAATGTTTATATCCTGTTTTATTTCATTGATTTCTAAATTGAGTGCCAGATTAATTTCAACCTCTGCTTTCTAATCCATTCCTAAGTAGAAATCTACCTTCCGTAAACGTGTATTAAATTCTGAACGCCTCCTGGTAGGCTTTAAGAAACTTCAGAGATGTGGTGGATGTTTTGATTCACGTTGGGAAACAGGCTGAAAAAACATAGGAGGACAATCCGGTGCTGTTGCTGTGTCTGCATTTCAGGGTGACTCTGCTGCAGCACAGGGTCTCACACCAGGCACGTGCTGACTTTGCCAGCACAGACCCTGCCTTTCAGCCTAACGCTCCTTGAAAACCTTTCTCTGCTCTGGAGTTTATCCCATGTCAGGCTATTGGTATATCAGCAAAATCACCACTGCCTTGATCATTAAGGGGAAATAGAATTACATTGAGGGGAAGGAAAAAATAAAGAGGGCATGTTTTCTTCTACTTTTAGAAACAACCAGATGACTCTAAAGTCCTGTGGGAACACGTGTCAGGCGCTTTCACGCTCCCCCTGCAAAGATTTGTTCAGTTCATGTTCTGCATTACCATGAAATATTGAAATATTTGGCAGTAAGAGCGCTAGTGTGGGGGAAACTGTTGGTGGTGGAGCCACCCAGACAAAAGCTTTAATCTGGGTGATAGTGCTTCGATAATATTTCCAGTTCTTTAGTAAGAATGCCCATTGTGAGAGAGGAGAAATAATACAGTGAAGTTGTACCTTTTAAAACTGGTAGATTGGAGGGTTTTAAGTATGAAAATAAAGACAAGAAAATTGGCTTCAAAACACATTCCTAATGCTTAAACCACTCTCTGGAATATACAAGTACTTGGACTGAGAGAGGAAATGGAGAGTAGATGAAGAGATTATTTTAAAATGTATTATTTTTTAAGGTTGACTGTTATTGTAACACAGCTTGGCCATACAACCATCTAAAAGTCTTATCACCTACGACAATATTTGAAGTTATTCATGATCAGTATTCACAGCCAACCGTTAGTTTACTTAGGTACCCAACAATTTTAAATGTTAAACAAATTTGTTCTTTTTCTAGCATGGACTGATAAGAAAATATTGTTTACTTAAACCATTCAAGGCAGGTTGGATCATTTAGTTTATTTTAAAATATTCTTAGCTGAATCATACTGAAAACCTAGCCACAAGAATCAATCCCTTGGATGAACTTAAGCCTAAATATTGACAACAGCAACATGCCTTCATATATCTATTTGAACTGTGAAAGGTTACACCTCCACAGAGAAGGAACCGAAGACTGCAGCAAAGCTGTAAAATCGTAATTGAGTCTCCAGCAGTTTCAATGGGTTTATCAGACTCTCTTGCAGTAGAGGTGTACTTGTCTCTGAAACTGAAAATACAAGAAAGCTGTCACCTGACTGTTTCTCTATGAAGACATTTTCAAACTTTCTCTGAAGCTTTCAAATCAGGCCACAGGGAAGGGGAAAAAAATTGCTGGCACTTCCCATGCTACAAATGACAATTTTGGGTCTTTTTTTTTTTGTGTGTAGGTGGTTTGTTGTTTTGGGGCTTTAAAAACTTTGTTTGTGTTGTGTGTGGTGGTGTTTTGGTTTATGTTTTGGGGGGCAGGGTTTGTTTGTGGCTTGTCATTGAGAGTTTTGGCTTTGATTTCGCTTGTTTGGGTTTTTATTTAGAAAGCCACAAGTTCACACAGCTCATCATAAGGGTTGTGTTCCTGTCATGTGTGGACTGAGTTAATCTACATTCAGGGTTATTTATACTGCAGTACCTTTCGAAATGACATATTGAAATGGTTTCTGAAAGCTGCCTAATTCCACTTGCATGATCCATGCTGGAAAACAAGCAGTGATCCTTAATATAAATAACTGCGCATCTTCAACAAAAGATAGCTAGGAGGTTTCTTTCCCACACTGGAATAAAACATTGATTACTACTATTATATTTTGTTTTATTTAAAGTGGACTAAAGGATTAGATCTATTTGGCAGCCAAGCTTAGCATTTTGCTGTGTGTTGTGGTAACAACTTAAAAAATTCAGGCTGTAAAATATCATTAAAATTGGGACTAAACAGGATTAAAACACACTGGGGGGTAGGGAATGCATTATTAAATCTCCTTGTCACCTTCACAGATTTTGGGTCTGTGTTTCACATGAAAAGATTCCTGTAAGTTTCAATAACCATATTATTATTATTATTATTGATGCAATATAGATACCCTCTTTACAAGAAAAGCATCTAAAACAAGTTTGTATTTACCAAAGTAGTACTCCTTGGATTATTTTGGGTTTGTTTTTCATTTGCTTGTCCCCTGACCCTCTTGCTTATTTCCTCTGGCAACAGCTATTCCTAGCCTATAAACGTGCTTTGAACACAGAGGAGCTCTCTTGTTAACTATGATTTCAGAAGTGTAAATTTATGATAACAAATAACCTGAAGTCAAGAAAGACTAGACGTTAAACTTCTTTTTCTCATGGCCATAGTTTGATATAATATATACAAACGAGAGGAATATTTTTGCTTTTCCTGTTTCCTAGTGACACAGTTGGAAGCAGGAAACTCATTCTGATTTTTGAGCTGCAGTAGTCCAAAGGATATCCTTGTCTCTCCCCACCTCTATAAATAAAGTGGGAGAACTTTTACCCTGCCTCTAAAAATCAGTATGTGTAACTTCCAGGTTGTTTACAAGAGCCAGAGCTGTTTGTTGCTTTCTGATTTTGTTTTTTTTGCAACTTAGGAGAATTAAAGTATTGTACACTTAGTGTTACTTTTTTGAGATTTCTGACAAATATTAGATCCCCTCCACTAACCACACGCATGGAATTTGGGCGTCTAATTACTTACTTCAGTTATATAATTCTAACTGCAAGCGAAGTATCGCAGGAAGATCAGTTCGTAGTTAAAAAGGAAAAACTTTTATATCTGAAAAAAAATTTGGCCTCTTTTATGACTCTTCTACTTGGTAAATATTGCAGAATACATCATATCTTCATGTAACCCAGTATTTATATCGACAGGATGAGCTGAAATAACATTTGCCTACCTTGTCTAGCAAAACACAATGAAGGACGTTTACAATGGTCTAATTTTGGTTTAAGTTTTCAGGGATGATTTTTTTAAAGAGTTATTTATTTCTGGAACATCTGCTTAATTGCTCAAGCCAGTTTGCTGCAAGCCTGCACCAAAGTTAGTGGAAATGTTTGTTTTTGAGGAGGGGTAGTATCAGCTTGCATGTAGCTGTCTGAAGATCAAGTTCCCCATGTTGGAATGGTCAGACAAGAATCACAGGAATGAGAAGAGGATGTAAAACTTTATAGAAAAACACAAGAAGTTCAATCCAGTTAATTTATCATCTGTAGGCTAAAGTGGGGATTTTTTCCAATCTATAATACATAGAGTCTTGAAAATTCTATTGATTAATTAAAAGTAGAATAAAATTCAATGTCTGCAGTTAGAAGCCAGGCAAATTCTCATAGAGACAATGTGCAGTTTATGTATAAATGGCAGTCATTAACCTTTACACTGATTTTAGTAAAGACTACAGTTGGTTTTCCAGTACCAGCTGGATATTATTTTTTTTTTTCCCTAAATGGTTATTTATATTTTATTTCTATTTAGGACAATTTAGGAATCACCTAGAGTTTCTGCTATGCAGAAGATCAGGGTATCAGATCACCAGTGGAACCCGTGATTACTAATAAGTGTTCTGCTGCTTTGACAAGATTTGATGGATAAAAGCCTGGATATCTGAGTTCAGTAGAAATATTGCCACTAATTTAAATTATGTCATAACCTTGAAATATTTTATTTGCTTGAGGGATCCAACTACACAGTAGTAATTCTGAATTATTAATTATTATTTTTGAAATGAAGGTGTAGTCAGGAGATGAAAGCAGGGTTTTACTCTGCAAACTGGGGAGCAGGAGGCTACATTCAGCTGTGCTGCTCACTGTGGCTCATGAGTTGTATGTGATCCAGAACACCTGTCCAGTGCCTCTGAGATGGAAAGTGTGAACTGCAGCATCAGCAGAGGGAGGTTCGTGATTTTTGCAATTTCTCTGGAAATTCAGAACTGCACTGTTATCTCAACATAGCAACAGCTCCCAGGCAGAACTGTACTGCAGGTACCATAGAATGGAAATGTCTGCAGCCAAATTTTCTGTTGCTCTTCCTGTTGAGGCATGATTGTACCTTTCCAGTCAGCATAGACAAGACTGGGTCTATCAATGCTGCATAAGTGCTGTCTCTGGAAGGAATAAGGACTCTGGTACTTTGGCATTGTACCACCTGCTGTATGGCCACCTGCTGAGATAAGATGGAGGAACAAATCTCTGAATCGTATTTTAGGCCATGGACTTTGACTTTCCTACCTGCATGGAATGTTAATTTCACTTCTATTATCAAGACATAAATATAGACAGATAGAGAGGGAGGAGAGAGATCAGAAATTCCACTTGTATAAAGGTTCTAACATAGAGAACAGAAAAAGAGCAAGGAAATAACTGAATATATTAAACAGGAATTTTACTTGACAGACACACCAGTAATCATACAAATAAAACAAACCTGGGCAAAGAGACAACATTGTAACCACCTTAACTTTTCCCTCCTTTTTAATACCTGCTCTCCAGACAGGTCACAAAGAATGCAAAAACATCCATCTGCCTCATCTCTGAACACCCCCATGACTCAGACTCTGTAACTTACAGCTCCTAGTAGGTACACCAGTAATGGTGGGTGACATGCAGGAGATTTGGAAGCACCTTTAATGTATGTATTTCTACCCTGTTCACCAGCATACTGTCCAAGAGATTGAGGCTCTGCAATGCTATTAGAATGGTGAACTTCATGCAGTAAAATCCATGGTGCCAAGGAGGAATCCATGTTCCCTGAACATGGCTTTGTACCCCAAAATCAGGTTTGTAGAAGAGGCTATTCTGAGTAATAAACCACAAAACCCATCTCAGTGAAAGACTGGAAAAAGTTGTGGTTTTACTCTTTCCTGGTATTCTGTATCCATTTTGTCTAGGCCTGAAATCACATTCCTAAGCCCATGTAAAAACAAACAAACAGCAACAACAAAAAACAACAAAGACAAAACACCCCCACCCCCAAACAAACAAAACCTAATGAACGAAAACCAAACAAACAACAGAGCAGGTAAAAAAAATATCTCTTTCTGGGGATGAACCCACAGATGATGTATAGAAGGTGGAAAGGGGTATGGCACAGTTGTGACATTCTCATTCTAGTTGTTAAAGCAACTAATTTTGGATCCCGAAAACTTTTTCTCTGCCTGAGGAAACAAAAACCCACCTTGCACTCAACAGGCCAGCTATTTTTCTATATGGCCACTCATGTTGAGGCTGTGTTGCTGGGAAGAAAGAGCTAGGTTTGGCTGGGCTAAAGGCAAGAGAGTAATTCTGTGCTCATTTCTCACCCCTCAGCTGAAGTCAGGGCCTGGGAATGGGGAGACCTATATTAAAGGGGGCTGGGAGATGGTAGTTTGCTTTGTTTCCAGACTGTCAAATATAAAACTATTCTGATAATATGTATACAACTTCCTTCTGGTCCACTTTCTTCTGGTAGCAGAAGTAGCTATATCCAAAGAAAAAACAATGTTTTATCCTGTCAGAGTTGGGTGGAAAGGGGAGTGGAGGATAAAACATGAAAACAATTAAAAATGTTTATTTTTAATAGTGTCTGCCAGTAGTCAGAGTTTTTAAAACTATAAATAAACAAGGGTCATAGTCAAGGATGAGAAACATATGCCATGCACATGTTTTTGAAAATATAGATAAAGAAAACAGATAATGAGTAGTATTATGTAGATGGCTCTTTACAGGCAACTCCTCAAAACTACCTTTGCAACGTCCATTAGTATCAAAAAGCAGCTGCACCCCTTGGCCCAGCTAAAGAATGTGAAATTTGAGGTGCCTGTATTCTGTTCCTTTTGTTACCAGTGTCCTGCTGAATTTCATCTCCTCCTCCTCACCTTTTTTTGTTTGTTTTGTTTTGTTTTTATTTTCATTTGGGGACAAGACTTGCTGTGCCTGGAGAAGGTGTATGTACAGCTTGGTGGGTTCAGACCTTTGCACCAGCCTGTAGCTGTTTCTGTAATCTGCAGGATTTGAAAATCTGCTTCAATGTGGAAAGTGGGAAGTTGTGTCCAGTGACTAGACAATGCTAAAGACCTGGCAAAGAGGACAAACCCTAAATTTCTGGTGTTTGAAAGTAGATGTGGGCAACTTAAGCCCAGGCTGGGAAGCTAAAAGAAACCACTGCGCATGGTCAGCAGCCCCTCTCTCTCATTGGGGATGGGTGCAGGAATACGGCTCCAATTATCTGAGCTATTTATGTGCACTTGCTTTTGGCAATCTTGCTTTGGAATGCTGTTTGTAAAAGGTTTCATACTTTTCTATTAAGCTGCTTAAAGGGCCATTATGCATTCACAAAAATCCATATCCATCTGGTAAGGAATGTTTCCTGACTCAATTAACACTGTATGCATACCAATTGCTGCCATTCTGGAGTGTGATTCAGTATTCCAAATGCACTTGCATATTAAGAGAGGAGGTTAGGAAATAGAGTGGGAAAATGGTACATTTTACAAGAAAAGAATAAAGAATAATAGCTCTTTAGTGATTCTTGGGAGCTAGAAGTCTTCGTTTAAAAACCAGCCCTCACCAGCTTGTTGTGTGGTAGGTTTAGTGTCTGATACTAGTTAATACCTGTATGATACAAATGAGAAAAAAGAATTATTTTAAAAATTATTTTATTTTCCTGAATATTATCCTTATTCTACTAGTGTATTTATGGGTTTATAACCACAGATGTTTAAGCTGATTCTAATATCCTTTATCACACCATTTTAAGGAGCTTTAGAATGATTTTTGTTGTGAAATTGTTTTCACAATAGGCTTTTTGGACATGAGTTTTTCCAAGTTTTAAGACAACAGCTCCATCCTCTTGATAGCATAAGATTCAGATACAGGTGGGGCCCTTTAAAAGCAATAATATTTTCACAAATGATCTCTGCTATGCTTAAGAGCAATTAAGATTTGAAAATACATATGCTTTTTATTTTCCATGCCTGTAATACTACTCCCTTTAAGTGTTTTCTCTGGTTGACACTTGTTACTCTTGCTGTATGCAGCTACATAGTTCTTTGATTGAACACTGAAGGTTTTCCTTTTTTTAAAAGTATCAAGATGAATGATATAAAAGAGCAGGATGGCAACTAAAAAAATTTCAGAAGGGATATGTTATTCTTAATATTTTTGCATAAGGAGACCAAAGCCACACTCTTGTTCTCCAAGAATGCATAGAAAGTGTAAAAACAAACTTAAGACTCATAAATCTGAAGGACATTGGTAACTGAGGTAAGAAGGCACCTCTACTTGACAGAGGAGAAGGCCAGTTCTAAGCCACCACGAAGCTGAGGAAAGCATGAGCTCTCCAAAGGAACTTGAAAGAAATAGTCTTTAAGAGCAATTAACACAATTTCTAGTAGCTTGAAGAGGCAAATGAAATGAAAATGGGAATATGCAGACAGAAAATTGTAAATGCAACTTTCTGCTTCTAAGGCAATAGGAACAGAAATTAATTTTGACAGAAGGAATTTAGAGAAAGATGGAAGTGTGTTAGAATTTAGTTGGACTAAGGGATTATTGATATTAGCAGAATTGTTGCACAGCTGTTAGTGGTTATTGGATTTGTTGGCTTTTCGTGTTAGGACTTTTATCAATGGACTTTCTAACTTGGCCATGAAATAGGAATCTACTTAACTTTTCTATAAAATTAGTCCAAGCCATGATACAGTGTTCACGTATAAATAAAATTGCTCATTTACTCTTTCTAATTTGTTTCCCTGTGATTGAAACCAGCCATTTAAAAACAAGTTAGTTATTAGAACTACTAGCTGTGCATGGAATCTCTGTCTTCTCTATGATGCAATGTTGGCACCCAAGTAGGATTCCCCATACCTGAGAAACAATGCAACGGGTTTTTGTCTATCTTAAGCATCTATTGTATAATGAGATTCTTGGTTTAATCATTATCTTTCAGATTATATATTTTTTTTTCCATGAGTGAATAAGACAGCCAGTAGATGTGAAATAGCAAGTAACCCAGAAATTTCCTAGATATCCCTGCCATTAACGTGATTAAGAAGGGAAATAATAGAGCAATGACTACTTTTAATTTGTAACATTTATATATTGTCACAAGATGGTAAAGTCATACAAAAAAATAAAAGATATTGATAAACTAGCTTTAATCTGTCAGAGTGTTAGTGAAATTGCTGCGGGGCTAGAGTACCTGACACATAGGAAAGAGACCCTCATGAATCAAAAAGGTATGGAAAAGACTTATGTGACCTTCTTTATACAGGAAGATGAAAAAGACAAAAAGTATTTTTTGTGTGACAGGAAAAATAAAGCTTAAAATAGTTATCTACCTGAAAATTCTGAGTTTTCATGGTGCTAGGGTTTTTTTCTGTATTTTTCCCCCCTTTCTCTCTGATACAAGGCATAGTGGTCAGTCAGAACTCTCAAACGTCTTAGGAATGAACAACACTGAGAAGCAGTGGCATGTGTACATCAAAATCCAAAAATATGTTTTCCCAGTGCATCTTAAAACCACGTGTGAAGGAAAGACAGTGGCTCTCCCAAAAGCACTGCATTCCTGCAGGACTAGATGCAGTGATCGGTGGGAAAGACGACAGCTGCTATCCCCTCTGCACTTTCTTCTCTGCTTTTTTGCAGGACAGCATTTCGAATTTCAGTGCAGTTTTGTAGCATCAACCTTATCCTATGTGAGACCTCAGAGGGCACAAAGTTAAAAAAGAAGCTGTTTCTCATGTGGCTGACCATGCAAAGTGTTATTCTTGTACTACTGTACGAGTAAACAAAACAGCATGAAGAAGTGAATGCTAGAACATTAAAAAAAATATGCACCATTAATAGCATTTCTAAACAATTTCAATCTGTTCTCTGAGGCAGATGAGGGATTTGGTAACAGCTGGAGTTGCATTTAGTGGCCATCAGAAATGTACACTGATATATACTTCCATGTAGGTATGGGGTGGGTTTAGTGGTGCTTTTTGTTGTTTGTTTTTTGGTGTTTTTTTTTTTTTTTCTTTTGAGTGGGTGGGACAGGGGCAGAGTTTCTATTATTTGTCAATAATTCTGGAGAATTCATTGAAAAAAAAAATGTGGCTCAGCACTGAACAACAGCTAACACTCCATTTTTTTTTCCTCCAAGTATTATTTATTTCACTGTTGATCATTTTTATGATAATTATTTCACTCCCCACTGAGAGCTTATTATTATTTGTGTGTAACTTCAGAGCTGCATCCTCAGTGTCTAACACAATTTTGCATTTGTCTCTGTTCTGCTACAGAACAAATAAAGTCACTTTTTTTTTCCTTTTTTTTTTTTTTTAATGAGAGGTGTCTAAATTCAAGGGCCTCCTTATTTCAATGAAATGTTCAACACAACTTTTTTGGAGAGCTGTCATACTGCAAAGACAGAAGCATTCAAACTAATTTTGATTTCAGATACAATACTATATTTACAACTGTGAATATGATGCAGAATGGAAGTAGAGGGAAAAGAGTGCAATGATATTTGAGGATTTCTTATAGTGTGCTTTCTTAACAGAAAAGTAATACAGAAGTGTTCCTGATTGTGCTGATGCAGAACAGCTGAAATGGAAATCCTGTTTTGTCAGTTCTTTCAAACACAGCATTCTACCCCCAATACATGATATGAGAGGTCTTTATGGACCTGGACTATCCCATGCCTAACACGGACATTAATTCACTATGTGGGAAGCAAAAGTTGTTGGGTCCTTTCTACAGGAATGTTGTATTGTGTTTTTTATCTGTCTTACTTTTTTCTTCTATCACCTTTCAAATAATATCTTTTCACAGAATTCCAAATGTCCCAGTGAAAATTTGTTCTAGATTGTTTTTCTTCCAGTCACTTTACTTACCCTTTTTCTAGGCCAAATCTCTTCTGAGATTTTTTTTTCCCTAATCATTTCCTTGCAAAGGCTTACTGACTTAACTTGGTGCTAAGCTTATGTGATGAGAAGCATGAAATACAGTCAAGATGAGATAGCACTGCTGGGATACTGAGATGCTGGAAGAAATGGGGTGCATAATTTATTGTTTCACTACTGTCAATAAAGGGTCAATGTTCAAGGAATTAGAGTGCTGATAGAGTGCCAATTTCTAGAGAAACAGAACAAAAGCCCTGACCAAAACTTGTTTGTGGTTATTAAAGTTTCCATGGCTTTGTTCCAACACTAACATACAATTTTGAAATCCTGACAAAATTCAAATTAACTTATTTACATTCTGTGTCCCCATATTTCCTATTATTGTATAACGCATTCTTGTTACTTAATTGCTGTGTAATGTCCTGTGATGTTAAGCAGGTGCTGCTGCTGTTTTGTGTTTGGGAACATGGTCTAAATGTAGTATAAACTTAGAGTTTAAATAATCACAGAATCATAGAATGTCAGGGGCTGGAAGAGACCTTGAAAGATCATCCAGTCCAAGCCCCCTGCCAGAGCAGGGTCTCCTATACCAGATCACACAGGAACATGTGCAGGTGGGTTTTGAATATCTCCAGAGAGGGAGACTCCACAATCCCCCTAGACAGCTTGTTCCAGTGTTCTGTCACCTTCACTGTGGAAAAAATAATCCTCCTCATCTTTACATGAAACTTAGGCCTCAACTTCCACCCATTGCCCCTTGTCCTGTCATTGGGCATCACCAAGAAGAGGCTGGCTCCATCCTCCTGGGTTTCCTCATTTGTACCTCTAACTTCTTATTATTTTTTATATTCATCTTTGTTCAGTCTAATACCATTCTAGTATTATCTTGAATTTATTTACATTCCTTTTTAACACACACTCAGACACAGGACAAAAATTCCCTCTCATCTATTGCTGTAAGGTCATGCATGGACAGCTTAAGACTTTTGATGCCTAGAAATAAAAATATAAATAAAATAGTCACATATAGTAATTTTCATACTTCCCTAATTAAGAAAAAAATGTATCCTTCTATGATTTAACCATTTCCTACATTCTATGTTTTAACCAAATAACTAAACCAAGAATTTAACTATAAATAGTTAAAATTAGGAAATATTTCATGTTTCAAGTGACTCTGATCTTGCTTCTGTCTGATAAGAAATTCATCCAAGCAGAACTTGACATTCTGGGACTTTTAAAGTTTTTCTTAAGTTCTCCTAGTTTGCTTTGTAAGCAAAAGGAGGCCAGCACACATCACATTGTGGTTGCTAACCAAACAGAGAGAAAACTGTAAGAAGAGAAATCCTAAAGTATGTTCCTTCCAATATATGTGTGCAATAACCTTGGGGTAGGTTTAAAAAGACGTAGGAGAAATGGAAGGGTCCAAGGTCAACTATAAATTTTTAAAACTGCACTCAGTTCTATTTAACAGTACAGACACCTAACTCTCCAAGTACCTTTTGACTTCAGTAGACAATATAAACTCATAATTCTCTTTTTGCATCCACCAAAATCCAGCTAAGGAGCTCATGCCCTATCGTACACTACCTGCTGTGTAATTGTCCAAAGGCACTGAAGCTGTAGACACATGAATTTGTCTAAAGGTGGCAGTTCTAGAATTCAAACATTGTACAATGTTGGCTGCTTTTCACTTTCCTGTGCCCCAAGTTTTTTTTCTTCCTATTCTAAAAGGGAATCTGGGATTATACTGCCTTTCCAAAACACAGGAAATTTGATTTGCATATCAGGATCAGGATGAAGTTGCCTCTTCCAAAGTCAGAAAATGATTAGCTATTGCCAACACTAAATCATAGAATCAACCAGGTTGGAAGAGACCTCCAAGATCACCCAGTCCAACATCACACAGCCCTAACCGATCAACCAGACCATGGCACTAAGTGCCCCATCCAGTCTTTTCTTGAACATCTCCAGGGACAGTGACTCCACCACCTCCCTGGGCAATGCCAATCACTCTCTCTGTGAAGAATTTCCTCCTAATATCCAGCCTAGACCTTTCCTGGCACAACTTGAGACTGTGTCACCTTGTTCTGTTGCTGGTTGCCTGGGAGAAGAGACCAACCGGTACCTGGCTACAACCTCCTTTCAGGTAGTTGTAGACAGCAATGAGGTCACCCCTGAGCCTCCTCTTTTCCAGGCTAAACAATCCCAGCACCCTCAGCCTCTCCTCACAGGGCTGTGCTCCAGGCCCCTCACCAGCTTTGTTGCCCTTCTCTGGAGACATTCCAGTACCTCAACATCTCTCTTGAATTGAGGGGCCCAGAATTGGACCCAGTACTCAAGGTGAAGGGGAAGAATAACCTCCCTTGTCCTGCTGGTCACACTGTTCCTGATACAGGCCAGGATGCCATAGGCTTTCCCGGCAACGTGGGCACACTGCTGGGTATGTTCAGCCTACTATCAACCAGCATCCCCAGGTCCCTTTCTGCCTGGCTGCTCTCCAGCCACTCTGTCCCCAGCCTGTAGCACTGCTTGGGGTTGTTGTGGCCAAAGTGTAGAACCTTGAACTTAGCCTTGTTAAATCTCATCCTGTTGGCCTCTGCCCACCCATACAGCCTGTCAAGGTCCCTCTGCAGGGTCCTCTTACCTTCCAACAGATTGACAGCTGCTCCTAACTTGGTGTTATCTGCAAACTTACTGATGATAGACTCAATCCCCTCATCCAGATCATCAATAAAGATATTAAACAGGACTGGGCACAGCACTGATCCCTGGGGGACACCACTAGTGACTGGCTGCCAACTGGATGTGGCACCATTTACCACCACTCTCTGGGCTCGGCCCTCCAGTCAGCTCTTGACTCATATCAGAGTGCATCTGTCCAAGCCACGAGTTGCCAGCTTTGCCAGAAGCTTGTTGTGGCAGACAGTGTCAAAGGCTTTGCTGTAGTCCAGGTTGACATCCACAGCCTTCCCCGTATTCACCAGGCAGGTAACCTGATTGTAAAAGGAGATCAGGTTGGTCAGGCAGGACCTGCTCTGCTGTGCTAGCTGGTGACAACGAAGCCATACTGAGCTGTGTAGGTGCCGAGGTCTTTTTGTCAATTGGACCTGTTTAGACTGAGATCTCAGGTCAGGAACTAGAGCTATGCTTTTAAATCATTATTAAAAAATATTTTCTTCATATTTGAAGATGACAGTGAAGGAGGCAGGATATGATTGCGATTTTAATTTTTGTATTTGCAATAAAATTTTAAAAAATGAATCAGATACACTGGGAAGTGAAGAGGAAAATCCACTTATTTTTTGCCTCTAATGTTATGAGTAAGTCCTCTTCTACCTTTGCTGTAGGCTTTGATAGATGGCTTCAAAGTGACTGTAAACCTCCTTGCTCCTTAATGAGACAGTATTAAAACAAAGAAAAAAAGAATAAAAACTCAGAATCAGTGAGTTAAAATTCCACTAGCATGTGTTCAGGGCTGAATTTAACCAAATTCCTTCTCAGCAAGATTAATGCTGAGTGAACCCTATGCTACATATCCATAAATGTGTACTCTCCACTTGCGCTTTCAAAACCAGTCTGGATATCTGATGAGAAACAAATTTTCAAGGCTAAAAGAGTGTTTGTAAAATGCTACATAGGGTTTCTTTACGATAAAGAACCACATGCAACCATTAAAATGTTGAGTGGTCTCGTGTAACACAGCCCATTTTGCTGTCTGCCAGTAAGCTTTACACAACTTTGCTTTTAAAAATGAAAGAACTGAGGCTGTAATATTTATGATTCTTTAAATCAACAACTGTACAGAAAAAATTATTCCTGACAAATTTCCTATCTTATCAACTTGAAATTTTACAAGAGGACTAACCTTTCTACCACTTATTAATAAACCTAGTGCCTAAAGGCACCAATTAGGTATTGGACACAGTGATAAGAGGCATTGTAAAGGTGCGAGGCAAATCTTCCCTAAGGGACTAGAATACAATACTGTTTTTTGGGTTTTTTTTAAATGGTAATTTCTTGAAACAGCTTTAGACCTATGGAAGGCTATTGCTAACTTTGGCCTAGCTCCTACAATGCAAACGTGTGTTGTGAGTATCCACTGAGTAAGAGAAGGCAAGGAACCTGTTCTTTTTGTAAAAGCCCATTAAAAAACAGAAGTTGCTGTTACAAATAGGATTTTTTTCCCCCCCACTTTCAGAAAAAAAGAGCAGGGAGGCTTGCAGTTGGTGCTGAAAACCTACCCTAAGAGTTACTAATCATCTCACAGAAATACTATTAAGAATGTTCCAAAGCCACAGAGTGCCACAGACAACACAAACACAAGTAGAGAAGAAAGGAAACTTCTCATTGACCTGGATGATGAAACAGCCTTTGACTTGTGATCAAACTTTTGACTTGTGATCAAATTATCGACTTGGAGGTCATGTCCACAGCTATATCTGAGGTTTCTGAAAGTAAGCTTATTGCAAGGACCTTCCACTGATGGCAGCGGCTGGTCTGCAGAGTGGGCTGAGGGACGGTTCTCTCTCTTGGTCTGCACTGACCTTTGCCCATGGCCTGACAACACCTTTCCCACCACCATAGGTGTGAATAGCGCTTTGCACACACGGTTCTGATGAGCGGTTGCAAACACGGCTGTTTTCAAAACGAGATACCCGACCCACATAATTGTTGCAGCTCCTGGTTTCCCAGCCTGTGCCTAGACTGCTCGCACTCGCTTAGCACCGAGCCTTGGCCTTGGCTCATCTGCTCGGTTTTCCCTGAGTTACCGGACACCCAAGGCGGGCTATACGCTCCGCCGTTCGGCGCAGGTAGCATCCGCATAGGGAACTCTCCGGGGCTGGGGCTGCGGCTGCCGGCGGGACGTGGGGGCGGCCCCACAATCCCATAGGGGTGTCCCACACCCGGCTAGCAGCGACGGGGGGAGGAGGGGGCCCGCTGCGCGCCGTGGGGTCTGCCCAGCGCCGCCACTGCACGGGGCTGCGGCAGGAAAGGAGCGGCGGCTTGGAGGAGGAGGAGGAAGGGGGGGTCCCTCCAAGCGAAGCCGGCCGCAGCGGGAGGCGCGGCGGGGCGGGGCGGGGTGGGCGCAGGAGGCGTGGAGGGACCGCGGCACTCCGCGGCGCGGCGCGTGCCATGCGTGGCGCGGCGGCTGGCGCTCGCTCGCTGGCTCAGCATGCGCGGGCTCTGCCGCCGCCGCCTGCTCTGCCTGCTGGCCGCCCTGCTGGGGCTGTGCGGGGGCAGCAGGAACTGCCCCGACCTCATCGTGGACCGCTGCCTCTGCGCCGCCGAGCGCGCCAAGGGGCCCGGCCGCCCGGCCCTCCGCATCAAAGTGGTCTGCACCGGCGGAGACTTGGTGGAAACTTTGCAGCCCGCCGTGCTGCCCAACCGCACCGTGTCCCTGTGAGTACGGCCCGCGGGGCGACGCGCACCTGGCGGCGGCCGCCCCGCGCTTCCCTCCGCGGGCGCGGGGCGGGGGGTGCCCCGAAGGCAGGACAGAAGGGGACGGGTGCGGGGAGGACGCGCAGCCGTGTGCGCAGGGGGACCGCTCGGCGTGGCTGTGCCCACCGCTGCCGCAGGAGCGGGCAGAACTGCTCCACGCACATTAACAGCCTTGTCCCGGCTGTTCAAAAGTATGTGAGAGGTTGGGTTTGTGTTGTGTTTTGTTTTGTTCTCAGTTTGGAAACTCTTGCTGGCGTTTTGGTCGAGCTGGGGAAGCTGGGCTTACCCTGCTGTAAATTGCATGCTACTGTGTGTGGTGGTTTGGAAAATGTCAGTGCTAGCAGGACTGATGGAGCTCGCTGGTGCACCTTTCTGCCCGCGACGGGATGAGCTCGAACTATCAGGGCAATAAACGAACGGTGTCTGTAATGGTAAACTGCCATCTGGACTTGGTGTGTGTCAGACTGTTCCCCTTCCCTCTCGTCTTCTTTAAATAAAGTTTGCAACTTGATGTCTCTCTTTTTTTTTTTTTCTTTCCCCCCCCCCTCCAAGAGTTTGTGTACGCTCATTCGGAATGACCCATCTCTGATACTGTTTCAAGTTATCTAGTAATTGACAGTGACTCGCAGTTTGATGTATCACCTGTTCTTTTTCTTTTGGTTTGCTGGTTTGTTTTTTTTTTTTTCCCCCTAAGTGACATGGGAATAGGTTATGATGTTTTGTTGCCTGTTGCACTTAGGTGTATTTGAATAAATGGTATGTCTTGTAAGTAGTAGAAGTTTTTGTAACTCTATCACTAAGTGTAGGTGAAAGTAATGCCCCTGTAGTGGACCCAGGCAGTAATAGCTCTGTGACGTTTACCCTTTGGATCATGCACATATCAACAGATCTTTTGCTGCTGAATTCAGTTCTGTTGACAATTCCTGCTGTGAACATCTCCACTGTTCACTGCATTTTCTTTAAATCAGCACTTTTAGGAGACAACTGGTTAAGACAGTAATTTGTAACATCTGGTGAGCTTGTGCTTGTAAAATGTACAGGTGTGCTGTGTGCGCATCAGTTTTAGCTGTAGCTGTTGAGTGACTCGAATAATCAGCATACATCTTATCAGCATCATTTGGGGAAACTTTTGCTTGTTAATATAATGACCAAAGTTCTTGCTAAACTTTAATGGGCTGGTTTAGAATAGAATTATTACATGAACATAAGTTTTGACTTAAGTGATAAATTAATTGCTACTTTTATACTTATGTTGCTGGGAACGCAGTACTTCCCCAAAAGTATAAAATGTTGACATCTTAAGCAAGCAGAAACAGTTATTTCCATCGGCTAAAGATCTGTAGAAACTCTTACACGCAGTATGTCTGTGAAACTTCTTCTACTTAAGCATGGATGTACAAAATCTTATTTAGATGTTTTTTGGTGCCAGTTAAAAAAAAGTTTTAATGAGGTAAGTACTTGTAGATGAATCTGGCTGATCATAAAATCAATAGTAGTATGTCGTTCATTGTAGTGAAATCAAATTGAATTGGAAACAGAAGTGAGAAAAGATGAATGGGAGAGGTGGTGCATTTGAAGTGGTGGGTGAGAGGATTTGCTTGTATGATATAGGGCACCAGTAGCAAACCTGATACTATCACTTGAAACATGCACATTTGGGGTAACACTCATACTCATTAGAAAGGTATTATGTAAGGGTCTTTTAAACTTAATTACAAATAGCCATTGCCCTGAGAACTGATTAGCTGTCCTTAGTTGATATAAACCGTACAAACATTGTCCAAGTGAAATACAACAGAAAAACACAGTAC
Source organism: Ramphastos sulfuratus (assembly GCA_013399055.1). Lineage (NCBI taxonomy): Eukaryota > Metazoa > Chordata > Aves > Piciformes > Ramphastidae > Ramphastos > Ramphastos sulfuratus. The sequence continues at coordinate 19,022 of WBNM01017810.1, read as the reverse complement.
CATGTCTCACTTAAACATCCCTTTCCTCATACAGTCTGCCTTCCCAGCTTTTTTTTTTTTCTTCTTAATAAGTAAATTTAAGGCTACCTCTTGAAGGTAAATAGAAAAGAAGTTTAAAATCTGTGTTAGGGATATGGTAATTGCTAGTTGGTACATAGAGATGATGAATCGATTGAATATGTCAGAAATTTCCAGGAGAAACTACTGCTTTTGATGAATTAGTGAGATTTGACTAGCTGCAGAAAATAATGATTAAAAGCTCAAAACACTATCTCACATTTGGTTTTGTAGCTGCTTGGAAGACTTGGGGAAAAGAGAATGTTCTGGTAGCCACTGCCTTCTTCCATCCAGTTTTATGGGCCCACGGAGAGAAAAGAGCTTTAACACATGGAGCATAATACTTTGGATTGTTTTATCAATTAATAAACACAGATGTGAATAAAAGAATGTATATTCAGATGCAATAACACCATAATGAAACAGGGTAACAAACAATTTGAGGGGGTGGGGTTGGAGCAGATTAAGTAATCTTTTTATATATATATTTATTATATGGGGATGTTGCTTTCCTACTGCTGGTTTCTTTTGGAAAGGAAGGTAAAAGCCAAACTCTTAATCTTCTGCAAGGATGACAGAAGAATTGCCTTTGCTGTATCCCATAAGCCATTAAGAGGTGAAGCTCTAAGGATTGTAATATTTCCTTTACATGCTAGGTACTGTTGCTTATCAGCAAGTGTAAGAAGCTATGACTTGTTAGTGTTACGATTTTTTTCCACCCAAGTGACCATGGACCAGGTCTAAGTTTGACAATTTAGGCTCTTTATGGCATATATGTATTAAAAGCATTGCTACTGAAAAATAGTTCTGACACAGTCCCACACAGGGACTACAAACTAGTGTGAAGTCACTGAAAAAAATGCTTATTATTGTTAGGTTTGGACCAGTTATTTGCAGCTTAAGAGATGCATATGCTTTCTTTGAAATATTATGAACACTACAGCTGATCAGGACTATCCGAATGCTCCTGATAATGAACAATCACATCAAACATTAAAAGAAAAACTGATAAAGTAACTACCCCCTCTTTATTTTATATTAAAAATACCAACCAAAAAAACCACACCAAACCCAAAAACAACCAACAAAATAAAGAGTACTCTGTTTCAACATCTTTATTTAATATTTCACTGTTTTGGAAACAGAAAAGCAAATACTTGATGCGCCTTCACAGATATCTTAAAGGGATTCTATCCCATAGTAATTTGCAAGATGTATTTCTGTACCTTGTACATTGGGGCAGAAGTGGACTGAGGAAGTTACTCTTTTTTTCTTTCCCAATGAGGAATACAGCTATTGAACCACTAAGAGCGAGATCTGCATTCACCACTTTGCTGTCATTAGGCAAGGAAGTAAAGATCCAAAAAGCAGGAGTTGTATCCCTTCAGGATAATATAGTTTTCTCAGTTTAGACTTTATAGCTGAATACTTGGGAATTCTTATATTGAATCAATATTTTACAATTTTATTTTTCAGTCCTGTGACTGGGTTGTTAAAGTGTAACTCTAAAGAAAAAGATTACTTGCAATTTTCTTTCTCTTCCATGCTAACAGAAATTGTAGTTGTTAACTTGCTGAAATTTGGACTATATGGAACACAGCAGTAAAAATTGTGCTGCTGCTCTTTGCAATGTGGAAGTCTTAGAATTTGAAACTTCAGGATGAGATTCTGTCCTAAGTTATTTCATGTAAACGGGACAGCATATTGGTCAGTTACTGTCTACACTTTTTTCTTTTTCTGTCAAGTGGTGTTAGAAAGTTTATCCTTTTTAGTCTAAGAAGTTCTCAGTTCAATACTTACCTTGGAATCACTGGGCAGAATATGCTTTGAAGTTACAAATGCTACCAGTTTTTGAGAGTAGCATCACAATTCCTTTTTTCCTCCCTCAATTCAAAAGGAAGTGCAATGTTTATGCTGAAAGCTATTTTTACAAAGTCCTCCCAAAGATATACACCTATGGAAATCTGTTCGCTTAGCTGTCATGATAGAAATGAAGCAAATGTAAGGTAGTATATGGCTCATACCAATCCATTATCATATAGAACTCTATTTTTATATCTATGGATTTCTTCAGACTTTGAATTGGAGGTTGTTGCAAATTCCTCAGATTCTCCATTTCAGAGAGTGGTTACACGACTCCCTCAGTGGTAATCCATAGCCATAATACATACATAGGGGTTTTCGTCTTCAAAGCACTTTACAAACATTAAGTAGTCTTCTCAAAGCAACATTCCCCTCACTTCTCTCTGTCCCAGAACTGCTTTTATGTCACATTCATTTATGTCATGTCTACTGGAATTTATTCAAAGTTATTATACTACTAAACTTGTTTCATGTCCAGTCTTGTCTTTTACACTCCTATATACAGTTTAGGATATATCAGTATGGTTCATTTAATATAAGCATCTTGCTGTAAAAATAGATCACAAAAATGTTCTTTATGTCCCCAAGAGCTTGAAGCCAGCCAAAGTAAACAAAGCAAGACTTGAGGAAAGGATGAACAAAAAATATTATCCAATAGTTTTATTTCTGTATCTTAAAACTGCCTTTACTGATATGAGATCTCTCATAGCTCTGCTGATTTGTAAATAACAGTATTACTCTAGAAGATAGGCTAATTCTTATTATAAAGGCTGTCACAAACATTTTCACCTTGGTTAGCTTCCCGTGTGTACTTAAAAGTGGCAGAATAAAAAACAGGTTTCCTGCTCCATTATTTATGTGTGTATACATATTTATACATGCTTTCTCCAAAACTCTCTTAAAAAGCCAGCCTGTTGTGAAAGAAACTCCTAACATAAAGCATTAAATACACAGGAGACTTGGAAGGTCTGGGACAGACTGTTGGGGAGAGCAAAATAAAAAGCAGAGAAAAACAGTAGAGATGAAAAGTTTTTAGACATTAGTCTGATCTTTCTCGGTATTTCATGTTACAGGTTCAGCTAGAGGGGCCATAAAATACCATAACTGAATTTTTTTTTTTTTTTGTTATATCTGATGAAGGAACATCTACACCCAAATTCTCTTGTCTGTCAATAGCAGGAAATACAAATATTACAATCACTTCACACTGATGACTTCCTTTGGATGAAACTGGTGCATTGGCACTACTGGAAATTTTAACATGAGGTGAGGGTGTGTGTGTGAAAAAAAAATCTGTTAAGGAAAATAGAACTGTGCAAATAATGTCCTAAAGGCAGCTCTACTAGTTACCAGCTTAACCTTTTAAGGTTACATGAATCATGCTGAAGTTTCTTTCTTTCTTTATTATTACTGCTGCATGAGTTGCTGCCCCTCAGGACCAAGGTACTGTCAGCCTGTAAAATGAACTGAAAATGTAGCATTTTTTTTTTTTCATGAAGGCATTCTGAAACATTTTCTGAAAGTATTTTTTTCTTTCTTTGTCCCCAACTAAATACTCTGATAGTATTACAAGGTGTGGGACGAAGAGAAGGGAGTGTGATGGAGTCGTGGGGAGAGAGGTGAAGAAGGGGAAGGGACTTTCTTAAAACAGCTCTGAATAGGTAGAGAGAAAGGGTCTGAATAAAGTTGTTATAATGAGAGTCTAAAGGTTTAATATTATAGGCATTTTACTTGTTCAGCATCTTCAGAGGTTTAAAATCACAAATCTTTTTTGTTTGATGCTGTACAGCAACAGGGTCATATTAACTCCTGTGACTCCAAGCTCATTCATTCCTTTACCATTTAACACAGGCCTAGAAACATTCTGGGCAGAAATAGCCACAGTAACAGTGCTTTCCTGTGCAGTTTCTCCTCTTCTGGGACCCTCTGTCATCACAAATTTTGCTGCTATTAGATCCAACCGTGTTTCAGATAATCCATTCCTGCTTTCCTCGCTGCTGTCCTTTGTCCTGTTTTTATAATACAAAGCTGGCATAAATGTGAAAATTAAAGGGCAGAGCATCTGTGCGGAGGCAGAGGTTCTGCTCTTAAAGACTTTGTTCATGCATGTCTGAAAGGTAGAACTTTGTGCCAATTTGATTTTCGGTACTTGTGCATGTTTCGTTTTTTCAAGAATTACTGTGCTGTCTGACTTAGACTGAGGAAAAATTGCACATTGATTTCTAAGCTTCCTCTCTTTCCATCCTGATAAAATATCCAAACCCTCACAGCGGTAAAAGCATAGGAAACATGAAAAGATTGGGTATGTGCTTCTCTAATCAACTGTGATTAACTTTGATCAGTCACACATTTGCTGTCTAGTTCTGGACTTTCCAAATATAATTTGACTAAAAACTCTGCATTATTTATAATAATAACTTTCCCCCCCCTGCCTTCTACTTTGGCAATTATGTAACACAGGGAACACACAGTTCAGGCTTGGTTCTTACTTTTGTGGCAAGATGCCATTCTTTACCCTTCTCTTAAAATTGGTTCCAACTGTTTTCATGTCTGGGACTGATTTGGGAGTACTATAAAGGTACAGTTATATGAAAACTCTGCTTTTGCAGTTTCCATAATAATCTTACAGACTTGTTGACAGTTTCTTTTCTGTACTTAATTGGATATAATCTTATCTGAACAGCAGTATGTCAAATGTGTAAACTGTTCTGCCAATAAAGTGAGCACACAATGGCTTATGGGTATTGTGTCACAGACCTATAAATCATTGTGAAAAACTGAGATCTATTCCTAGATAGTATAGAATTTAGATTTGCTCATAGCTATGCATAAATAAGAAAATTCTTTTAAACTTGTATTTTAAGCTTTCTGTTGGTGAGTGGCTGTCTCCTAAATGGCTATTCATCAAAACTCATGAAGGCATAAAGGTACCGGCATGCAGTTTCAGCGTATAGACTGTAGGATTTGTATAACACAAACCCAAGTTTAATATGGATTTTCTATGTTACTAAGGTATCCTTATGGTTTTCAAGCAAACTTATAAGGTGAGGTCACTAAATACCAGATTATGGATGTTTATGATTCCCTGTGTTTATTGAGGAAATACGTTGGTTTCTTCTTTCTAGTAACAATCAAGACAGTGTCTCTCCATGAAACTCTTGATTTAATGTTAAGTGCATGTTTTATAGACAAAGGCATAATTTAGGAGGATAAAGGATTTGTGTGTACTGTAACTTTAGAAAAGAACAAGCTACATCATAGAATGGAAGATAAACTAGTAGTAAAAAAGTTGGACCTGGAAAAGTTAAGAAAAGCATAGATTTAATGAAGTAATTGAGCACTTAATATTACTATATATTAGAAGCTTCCTGGCAATAGTTATTTTGATATATTAATCACAAATTAATGTGCATGGTATCGTTTCTCTTAGAGAAGAGAGGTGGAAGAAGAGTATAACCTGTTTGTGAGCAGCTTATTAATACAGTAGGCTTTATAGAAATTTCAGAGGAAGTATAGTGAAATATTATGAAGGGTTCCTCTAATGGAATATGCTAACAACATAGTGTGACAGGAAACCTATCAGCATTTCAGAGGGAGAGAGAAGAAGAATAAAAGTTACTACTAATTTTGAGGAATGAAATTTACCAGCACTCCTAAGTAAATGAATTTTTACACTTCAACATGTGTCTTATGTGGGGAGCTACACTAAGAAAAATGTTTGCTTTTATTTGTCTTCCATGGGCAATCCTTTGTGCTTGGACTAATCTGCCATTATTCCAGAACATTTTAATTGTACACTTACCATTGTTATCGTTGCTGTTGTCATTATTATATTGATGCTTCTCAGTTTTTTTTTCTTCTCATCTGCATCTTATTTTTGTTCACTGCTTACATATGTTGCACACTTTACTGTAAATTCATTTCTAAAAGAGGAAAGATGACAGGATCCCTATCATCAGCTCTGCTTTTGGTCCTCTGGCATGTTCCAGTTCTCTTCCAGCCTCTGTACTTTCACTGCTGTGTGCTGCAGTGTCTGCTTTCAGCTCATGGTTTCCACGACTTTGTTACTCTTACATGACTTTCCAGTTCCTCCTTTTCTAAAACCTTCCATTACATCTTCATCACCTTTGATCCTTGACTCATTTTATTTTTCTCTTCTGAACTTACTGAGTGGAACTGAAATGAGTGAGGATATGGGTCCTCAGAGAGATCTGAATTAAGTCCTAGAGTTCAGTGATGCCTGGAATTGGGGCCACGCAGATGGACTTGATTCTATTACACAACTTAAAAGCAAGAAAGACGTTTGAATTGCTAACCCTGCTTCCTTACAGAGTTTATCATCAGAACTGCAGCCAGTGGAGTAGAGAAGAATTCTGAATGTGGTTGTGTTGAGCAGTGACTTTATATTGGCCCACCAAACATGTTGCTAATGATCAGAGGAAACAGTTCCAATAATCAGATTTTTTTTTCCCCATCTCCAGCATTGTATGATGTTTAGAATGGAAAAACAAAAACTTGGTTTCCAGTTATTCTCTACACCTGTGTTGTAACATTCAAACAATATTGTAATTGTCCTTCCAAATCTGCAAAATGTGTGTAGTGCAAATAATTATAGTGATAAAGATGAATGTTATTCTCATAGCCGTTATTCTCATTGCAGTTCTTGAGCCAGAAAACAAAGCTTTTCAATATGTAGGCAAATCTAAGCTTAAGGGACTGCATTCCTTTCTTCTGTGATATAACTACTATTATTCACATTTTAAGAGTACCTCATATCTCCATCTTAAATTAGATCAAGTTAATGAATGTTCTCAGCTGTGGCTGTAGCGGTTGACAAATCCATACTAATTTTGCAAAAGCCATGATTTTCTGTCCGTACCACACATGGGATCAAGGGAAGGAAACAGTCAAATTACACAAAACAAAGCCTGCTTTTCCATTGAAAGAAAACAATGTTATTCCCTTAGTAATGAATGTCATCATTATAAGGGTTTCGCATTGAGCACACATTTTGTGAATTACATCGTACCAACATTTTCATCATTAGAGTCATGTATTACTGGAGTCACTGATGGAGTCACCACATTTATAGCAATTCTGTAGAGGGGAAAATGGTACCATTTTGGCATATTATGCTTTAAGTAACTGTTCAAAGTGCGGTAACATGGTGCTTTAAAGGGAATTCGGATTACATGGTGCTCAGCAAAGGGAGTTACAACACCTGATACTCAGGTAGCTGTTAAATTACTGGTACATATGAGAAGAGTATCTGTAGTTAGTTTCTTTATGGGGAGTTCTTCCTCCCTGTTTGGTAACAAGAGGCTTTCAGAAAGTTAATCTGCCCTCAGCTAGTACTGTCATAGAATGGTAGGGGGTTGGAAGGCATCTCTAAAGATCATCCACTTTGACCCCTTTGCCAGGATCACCTATATAGGAGTCTTGTAGAAGGATGTTTCATGCTTTTTCCCTTTAATGTTGTGAGGCTTTGGGTAAGAAGTTAAGCCCATTCAGTGTGAGCAGGAAGACATCTTTAAAGTTAGATTGTTTTTGGGGTTGTTTTTTTGTTTTTCCCTTCTTCTGGTCATGCTTTCCTTTCCTTTGCTTCCCCTTCTTAAGCAGCAGTGCGAATAGGGTCAAATTAAGTTCTGTGGATTTGAGGATCTGTGTTTTGTGGACCCTAAGTACATTTAAGGAAAAGCAGGGGAGGACACTCGAGATACAGACATTAGAAAATGGTATATTGCCAGTAATAGATGCTTGTTCTTTACCAGTTTGTATGATTTAACATGGGCATTAAATTAATAACAACTGCTGCTCATGTTACATAAGTATGCCAGGTGAGTCTTTATTTACTTTCCAGACCTCATGGAGCTATAGCAGATATTCTAGTACTAATGTCTTTAATTAAAGCAGAAAAAGAAACAATGAGATTTACAGGAAAAGGGAAAGTAATTTTCCTAACACCTTCCCCCCCACCCCCTTCTGTAATAAAAGGTTGACTAATAAAATTTCTAACAATAAAATGTGGAAAAAGATTCACATTAATGGTCATTTACTGTGGTACTATTCATAATTCTTTCTACTTCTGTACAATTACATGTTATAAACGAACAACGTAAAGAATCAACAATAGAGATTGATGAAACAAAAAATAACTGTAAGAGCTAAATAATTGTGATAAATTATAATCTTCTGCATTTAGAGCAAATGAAGTTACCACTTTGAAGTACTCGATGCTTATTGATTATCATTAGAAACCTATTGCTAGTAAGCTATTCTTCCTGAAATAATTGTCATTAATTAATTTGTGCCTATATTTAATAACTACTCCATTAGCAAACTGGTTTATAAAATGGTCTTCATAACAATTTTACATAGTCGAGCAGTAAATTGCTGACTAGAATGATTTCTGTTTTTGTTTAATAAATGATACGGCAGTATTGCTAATTGGACAAAATGATTTTAAATTAAAACATCCCACGTATATTTTCATGTATTGTTAACAAGACTAAGTGAGCTGGCTGCTCAGATCTCCTTGTAATTAAATGCTGTTTAACTTTTTATTTTCTATATCTCTCCTTGAAGAACTCAGTCAACTATTTGGTGGTGTCGCTATGGCTGCTTTACAAATGGAATACTTGGTTATCTGGCTGTTTGGTAATGAAGAGACATTAGATGACAAACTCCAGTTTGGAATAGATTAGAGCAAATAATTATTTTCATGCTAGCTTTCTAGAGTATTGATTTAGATGAGGCCAAGTCATTATTTTAAATAAAATCCCTCAAGTAATCATTTATTAAATAGCACTGCAGGAAAGTTCAGTTTGTTTTGTGGGTTTGGGATTGTTTTTCTGTTGTGTGGTTTGTTTGGGGTTTTTTCCCCTCTGAAAGTAGCTGTCAAAATTGTGACTTTTGAATTATATGTTGAACCATTGGCTGTGTATGATTAGGTAGTTTATATACCTTTTCAGTTGACTGGTGTTTCTTTGTAAAAAGTGGAATAGCTAATAAAGCTTCAGAAGAAACTTCAGGCTGAGGAACTGGGGTGGCCATTTCTACTCTCTTTACTTGCTGCTTTGTTTTTTTGTCTGAATTTTCAGTTAATAATATGATTTTTGAGTCTGTGAAAATATGATACACAGACTTTAGGAACACACAACTTTTATTTTTCCACAGTTTGGACCCTCATTAAAAGTACATGGGGCTGATCTGGACCAGACCAAACAGCTGCGATGTAGCCCAGTACCATTTCTTCAGTTTAAAAATGTTTTAAAACAGGTGCCTAAAGTGGAGTTAGCAGTGTGATATTTTTTTCACAAGGATATTCTAGTCTCCATCCCAACTCAGATCTGTAGCTCCTGTGCATTTAAATTACCAAAATGGATTTTCCATAACCTGGTCCTCACCCTCTGCCCTGAACTCAAGCCAAGAAGTACCACAGCTCAACTGCATGCTGCCAAGGGACATCCTCTTTTTGTTTATTTCTGGTTTTCCAAGAGTTTGGAACTCTTTAATTGTTTTCATCCAGAGCTGAAATGGTTATTGAGCTCAGGAAAATGGACCAGGTTCTGTCATCAATGGGGGAACCTGTCTGTACTTTTTTCTTATTATCATTATTTATTGTCAGGAACCTGAAAGACAAGGAGGTGGTGAAATTTCAATAAATAAAACTAAGTTATACTATTAGTAATACTCCAGTTTCTAGTGGCAGATTGATAGATTTTCCCTGTGTCCAGCTGTATTTGAAGAGCATCTTCAAATTTCTTCTATGTTGAGTCCAGTACTTTGTGCTTTGTTTAGTTGTTGGCACTGTGGAAGGAGAAAGGGAGAAGGTCTTACTGAGAGGAAAACTATTAAATTGCAGTAACAGCATGCCAGTGAAAAAAGGTTGTGGAGGAGGTAAACAGCTGTAAAATGTACAGAGTGCAGATCTTTTGTATTTTGGGTTTTCTTTATCTGCGAAAAACAATTTTGATTGCTATTGATGCTGGCAATGCATTTGTTCAGGAGAACTGCAGGGTGGCCCTGCTTACTTATAGCCACTTTGTTTGAGTTTAGCTTCAGTTTTGTCTCTCTGTGTATTCTTCAGTTCATAGCTCTAAGACTTAGAACAGGCTGGTAATAGTTTAGTAGATGTTGTTGCTTACTGGGTATGATCACCGTTCTATTCATCTGAGACTGGAAAGACATGGATTGAAGAAACTGGAAGTGGACAAATGCCATTTTCAGCTTGAATGTTTCTGTTGGGGGGGAAATTTAAAAATATTGACAATGCTATTTTAAACTGTATTACTCTTTTTAGCCAGTCTAGAGGAAGTGTCTTTCTAATGCTCTCTCCTTGAAACTCTCTCCATATTATCTCTGTGGGACATAGATGAGGCTGATGTTCTTTTAACATTGATTGTTTCGTGTAGGCTGGCCACAAAACCTGTGTTTCATCCCTGTCTCTGGGCTTTAGGGCAGGCTGCTGTGCTTCATCCTTTGGTTTATTTCTTTGTTCTGCACCGTTTTCCTCATTTCTTACCATATTGCTGACTTTTTTTGACAGTATTTTCAGGGGTTGCCTTTTGCTTGGGCTTTTAATTTTGTATTTATTTTTTATTTGTGTTTTTGTTCGTGTATTTGTTTTGTTTTTTACCCCATAAATCATGGGAAGTACTTCCAGGAACTGACCAGCGGGAAAGTCCTCTCCTTGAGCCTTCAGTAGGAAAGCTTTTGCCGCTGTTGACTGTTTAGTGTGCACAATGTCTGCCAGACTGACCCCAAAAAAGGACATTACAAACAGAGTTAGAAGAGATTTACACTTGATCAACAGTATCGCTACTTCTTAAGTAGGACAGAATGTTTAAAATGGGTATCACTTTCCCCCTAATATAATATGCATGGTTTGAAGATTTACAGACCTCATAGAGGAGATCATTCCCAGTCATCAGAGATAAATCTACTCTGCCAAACACTTTATACATATTTGGAGACATGTCCAGTGGTCACTCAAAGGCTTTCCTGTGGCCAGAGAGGATCCTGTGGGACGCTGAATAAGGATGTAGTTACAGGGCTGCTCACCTTGAGCTTTCAAGTTTTGACTTCAAATAGTGACTTTTGTCTGGTTTTGCACTATATTGTAATAGAAGTTATTCTGCAGAAAACAGCAAATCGATCACTGAACAAGCAATATTTTACTAAAGTTAATTTGCCTGTGCTTTAAGGAATGAATGGGAGTGTGGGTGAGAAGATGAACTGATGTCTTGAGCTTATGAATGCTCTAACAGCTATCCAAGTCTTTTCCTCTGCTTTCCTATGGTTTTCTGTGAGTTTCTGTGATTAAGAAGAAAAAAAAGTTGGTATTTATAAATGCTAAGTGAAAAAGAGTGTGTTGGACATTTTAACTTTGCTTATGCATCGATCGACTCTGAACTAGACACTTGGAATCTGCAGAAGCGCTTCTCCAGAGGTAACGTACACCCTGTGAACGTGAGAGCTCAGCAGCAGTCAACACGAGTAACAGAATGAAACATTTTGTTCCCGCTGTGTAAGGCCACAGTGGTGCATCTGCATCTTGGATGCTGTGTACAGTTCTGGTTCTTCCATGTCAAAAAGGGCATAATGGAACAAGGAAAAAGATACAGGAATGTACAGAAGTATGGAAAAGGTTGTGTATGAGGAACACTGAACAGCCGGGGGAGTTTTATCCACCAAACTTCTATGGTGTTGGAAGTGAATAGGGAAGGTTATACACTGCTTTTGATGGTATAGAACTGAGCAACATTATTGGATTGGGTAAGAAATAAAAATAGGCTACCTGCATACTATAATTTTTATAAACATGTGTCTTCTCTTGACCACTCTCAAAGACAGGACAGGGAGCTAAATAGACTCCTGCTTGACCTGCTTCTGATTACTTGTTTCTGTTCTGTATATTTATTCATGATCCGGATGGAAAATGCAAAATGCCTCAGAAGACAGAGTCAGGAGGAATGATTACAGCCTGGGGAAGCTCTGTAGAGCAACCAGGGTCATTTGGCGAGCTGGATTCAATAGATGAACGTTCATTTTAACATGGCCAAGAATGTTGTCATATATCCAGAACAAAGAAAGTAGTTTGCACTTGAACGTTCCAGAAAACAGATCCAAAACTGTGTCACTGAAAAGCAGTCAATTTTAATGGTGCATAATCAGTTAAACATCTGTTCTTGGTGTGATATCACTAAAAGCACACTGATAATATCATCTTGGATCCAAAATGATGGAATAAAAAGCAGAATTCAACAGTAAATATTCCTTTTGTTTGCTGCTACTGAGAAAAAGATGTTTTAAATATATTTTAACATATCAAGGGTGATTTAAGACCTAGAATATGTGCTGTAACTTTAAATGTGTTCACATAAATCTCTTTTTTCTGTTTGAGGTTAAGGGGTTATTTGATCTTGTCCTATAGGTAAGTACACAGACAAAAAGATGTGTGATTTGAAAGATAATTTAATTTGGAAAATAATGAGATAGTCATTGATGGCTCAAACCAAATGCATTCAGAATAAGAATGCCAGTGGAGATATAAGTGAGAGTAATTAACCTTTGAAAGGCATAGGACCTGTAATAGATACATCACTTCTTAAATTAAGACTGGATATTGTAAAAGCCCAACAATAAGTTAGTGGCTTAACATGGCTTTTACCGGAGAAGTTTTGTGTTATATGACATAATTACATTGCTCTCTTCTGGACATTAAAGTAAGTGAACTGGTAAATAATTACTTCTAGCATTTATTCACACGTACCAATGAATACTACCAAACCCATGATGTGAGTGGTTTTGGATATTCACTTGTAATCATAGAACAGAATCATTAAGGTTGGCTTAATCTCCCATGGGGACAGCCTGTCCCTGTGCCTTTAAGATTTCCTTCTTGAAGGATGTCCAACCTTCCTGGACTCTTTTGTTCTTCAGGACTGTCTCCCAAGGGACACTCTTAATCAGTGTCCTGAACAGTCCAAAGTCTGCACTGCAGAAATTCCTGGTAGTGATTTTACTGACAACCCACCCCTGCTTTCCCCTCCCCCCCCTCCCCCCCCATTATTGCACCAAGAACTGAGAATTAATTCTATCATTTCATGAGCAATAAGCCTAAGATGGCCTCTCACCACCACATCATCCACCAATCCTTCCCTCTTTGTAAACAGTAGATCTAGCGAGGCACCTCCCCCAATAGATGGAGATGCCTTGGCTCATGGTGGTATCTCAGAGATACCCCTGGCTCACTTAGCATCTGTGTCAGGAAGTTACCTTCCACATACTTCAGGAACCTCTTACATTGTTTCTTCTCTCCTGTGTTGTATTTCCAATTCGGTAACTTAAAAGTTCCCCCATGAGAACAAGGGCTGGCAATTTGGGGAATTCTGCCAATCACCTCATCAGCCTCATTCTGGTTGGGTGGTCTGTAGCAGACTCCCAGCAGGCTATCTGCCTTGTTGACTTTCCCCCTAATCCTTACCATCCTCACCATCACAGCATGTGACCTTGCCATCACAGCTGAGTTCCACACAATCAAAACACTCCTTAACATGCAGTGCCACTCCACCACCTCTCCTCTGGCTACCCCTTCCGAAAAGCTTATAGCCATTTGTTGCAGTACACCACTCGTGACACTCATCCCACCACATTTCTGTGATGGCAGCTATGCCACAGCTGTCCTGCTGCACAACGGCTTCTAGTTCCTCTTGTTTGTTGCCCATACTGTGTGCATTATCATAGATGAACTTGAGCTGGGCTATTGATTTCACCCCTGATGTGGCCACACTGCCCCTAGGCTCAACTCTAGTGAGCTTGGTTTTATCCCCTTCTCCCTTTTGAACCTAGCTTAAAGCTCTATCAAAATATGTCAAGAGAATCCTGTTCAGTATTTCTTTCCACATGGGAGAAACTGCCAATCTGGTATAATACTTGTAAGAATGTGACCTTTTTTTTAATATGGAAGTAGAATCATGGTAGCATCAAAAATAATTTTGTTGACTGTATAGTAGTACACTGTGTATTTGGAAATGCTTAACACCAAATAGTTTCCAAGAGTCTTTTGGCTTAAGGCTGGCAGATGTGTTCACCAGGTGTACCTCATCTGTGGATGTTTCTTCTGCTTTGAATTCTGCCAAATAATCTGACTCTAATTTACCTCTCGAGATGTTGAACCCAGTGATTTTAATGGCATTTGTTTATTATTTGATCTACCCAACTAATTCAATTTCTTCTTCAAATGTAAACCTCACCACTTTACCTACAGAATACGGATAACAAAAAAGTTGTTAGCATAAGAATTTGCAGTTTAAAAATAATTGGACTGTGTCTGCATCCTTTTTTAATGACCTGTATTTCTGTTTTTCTTGTCTGATGCTACCACTAGGATTTTTATTGGGTAGTGGTGTTGGTAAAAGGGATGCTACAAAAACTGAGTATAGCTCTAAGTCACTGTATAGCAGCTTTATTGCAGAGATGAAAGTCATGAAGAGCTTTGTGATTTGAATGTAGCCATCCTTTGATCTCTAAGTTACTCATTAAGTTTAATGTTTCAGTAGCCACTGTTTTTAAAGTTTCCCTCCAATCCCTGTATTTTAAATTAAAGATAATAATACACACACACACAAAAAGGTTATTTCTGTAGTTTGGCACTGTTTCTTTCCTGTACTAGGAAGTGCAACCTTTTAGCCACATTAAAAAACAAAACAAAACAAAACAACCTTCCTCTTGGTTGGTCTTAGTATTTGTTTTAATAATTTATGAGTAAAATGTGATTTATAAAGACAGACTAAACAAGTTAGATGTCTGCTCTTTTCACATCACATTCAATCAAATTTACAGCTAGCTGAAGAACCTAAAACTACAGTTTGTGTATGTGGAATGAGAATGTTTTATTTACTGAAAGAGCGACTGTGTGAAAGAACATATTAATCACCCCGAGGATTCACTGGTAAATTCTTATGTAATCTAGGATTATTTTTGCATTATTGATGGATAATCTCTTGTGTAAAAAGTATAAGGATGTACATTATATTATATCAATATTCTAAGCTCAAAGGAGTAATCCAAGGTATTAGGGGAAAGGGAAAATCTTTATGCTGACAATTCTTTAATCACAAGTGCTTTCTGTGCAGTTAAATTACTGTTCCTCCAATTTGCAAAGAAAAATACTTGGGAGGGGGGTTTCAAAATGCCTCTAGCTTTCTGCTATACAAAAAACATCACCATTAACCATTTGGAATTAAATTAGAATGCAAGGGAGGCATAACTGTTGTAGGTGAGGGGTTATGCTTAAAAATAAATAAAAACCCCCAAACACTTTAAACACACAAAACCATCAACCTTTTTTTCTCCTCAGTAACTTAAAACTGCATGACTGACTTTCCTAGGCAATGTGCAAACTATTATAAAAGTATTCAAGAGCGAAGTCCTTCGCCAGAATTCAGTAGCAGGATCTTGAAATGTTTTTATGGCATCCATGCCGCAGGCATTAAGGGAAGCTGCTGTTTCCTTACTCTTTTCAGAGCTCTTCACTTCATCTGTAGCATCTCCAGATGCAAATCTGACACTCTGGTGCTGGTAACAGTGATTATTGCCCATTTCTGCAGACAGGGAGCATTTTTCACAGAAAAAAAGCCTTTCTAAGTGGCATCAGTTTAATGGTAGCCTTAATGAGGTATGTATGTGGCAATTTTATGGTACAGCATGTATTGTTAGTCTTATTAAATACAATATGTGTTTGTATTTCCCAATGTTACTGTCAATAAATTTTGATAACAACCAAGCTGAGTAAATATGAACTGACAATAGGAGCTGGCATATGGATAGCCAAATTCGTACTCTGGGGATAGCTAATAAGCCAAAAATATATTGAATTATGGGAAACAAGCTTTGCCTAGATGTTAATTCTTCCCAGAACACATAAATAGTACAATACCTTATTTAGATGTTCAAATTATGAGCCAGGTGAGAGTGATAACTGCAGATTATGGGACTTGTGATAAAGGCAGAGAGCACAGAAAAATGTCTTGCATTCTTTCAGGGTGAATAAAATCTTGTTGCACTTTAATGAATATAGAAAGGGAAAATGTACTCAAACAGTCTGAAAGAAAGGTATCAATGGAACCTTTAGTGCAAGATGATAGCATGGTATTTGATTTGCTTGGCTGCCTTGATGGGTCCTAAACCTGGTTAAGAAAACAGATTTTGGATGAAGCTAAGCTTTTTATGTGTTGAGGGGGCCTGTAAGTTTAAGGCTCAAACTCTGTGATGAATTTAAGAGATTATTTATTTATGTACAGACCTATAGGTGCACCAGACCACGTGTGGTAATAGCGGGAATTGGAGGCATTTGGAATTGTTGTCCAGTTCATAATGAAAGCCATGAGCACTATTGCATGAGATGTTCAAAAGTAGATGAGAACTGATCTCTGATGCTTCCGATGTCTGTGGTGAAGAATCTCCTGGATCTAGGGCAGACTTTAAAGCCTGCCAATTGAGCTTCTCACTACACAAATGAGTCTTGGGGGCTTTAGGAGAGAAGACTGCTGCTAGAGTGTGGTTTTAGTTCTCCCAGAGGAACCAAACCAGTTTTATGAAGAATCTGATTTAAGAAGGAAGTTGGAAATGTGAAGTTGAATGTAGTTTCACAAAATCTGGCCTGATGGATGGCCCAGTTTTTTTTCCAGAGAAGCCCCAGCCCTGGAACCATTCCAGGTCAGGCTGTCTGGGGCTATGAGCAACCTGCTCTATTTGAAAATATATGCCCCTATTGACTGCAGAGAGGTTGGACTAGATGACCTTCCAGACCAGTCTGTGATTCTCTGATTCTGTGAATTTGTGTGTGAGAGAGGTGAATTCCTATTTTTTTAATAGTAAAGAATCAGCTCTAACTAACTGGCCCAGTATTCAAAGTCATGATCCATTTTTAAAAAATATTTTTTGTTGATTGGTGTTCTTTGAAGATTCTCAAAAATGTTACTACCCATAAGAAATATTTCATATAGTCTGTGACACAGAAAATGCAATATTATAGCATTTATACTGGCTTGATTGACCTAAACAGAGTACAAGTAGACTTAATTTGAGCATTTACCAGAATCTGTAGTCTGGTCTAAAGCCAAAATTTGTGATGTCTTTGTCTGTAATATTTTTTTGTTCTGAGTGTGCCATTGAAAACAAGTAAAAAAATTGTTATATTTATGATACAAACTATTTATGAAATCAAAGTTCATGTTATACTTTGATAGCTCACTTTATCATTTTTCTGCTGGGAAGGTACATGTTGAAGTGATTTATAAATGACATTTAATATTTAGGAAGAGTAAGAAAACTGCAAAACAAAACACCTGAGTCAGACTGATGGTCCTCTAGGCAAAAAATACCATGTCTCTAAATTCTGGCATTTGAAAAGTATGAATTTAGGTTGCAGGATTGTTATTTTTGAGATGATAGGGGAAAAAAAAATGAGAGGGAGCAGTGGTGATGCTTAGCTTGTAGGAAGGCAATAAACTGCTAAATGTCATACAGATTCAGATGAATATTGTTAATATAGTGAAATATCATCCTTAAAGTGAAAAATGGGTACTTCCTTAGTTGCAGAGGGAAGACTTAGCAATTCATTGCACTTCCATTCAGTTCTACTGGATTTTCACATCTGCCTACCACATCAGTACCCTTTTTTTCCACTATGGTAGTAAAAAGAATGGCTATGCAGGATTTCTTGCCCGTATTGTAAGGGAAATGGCCAGTTTATTTCTTTCACACATAGAGAGTCATGGATAATGCAATAAGATGGCACTAGGTTCTGGTGATAAACAAAAGCATCACTGTGTTACTGACTGAATGAATGGGACTCATGAAGGTAGGGCTTACGGCAGAGGTGTGAGAATCACAGAATTATAGAACCGTAGAGGTTGGGAGAGACTTCCAGAGATCATCAAGTCCAACCCCCCTGCCAAGGCAGAATCCCCTAGGGTAGTTTGCACAGGACCACATCCAGGCGGGTTTTGAAAGTCTACAGAGAGAGAGACTCCACAACCTCTCTGAGCAGCCTGTTCCAGTGTTCTGTCACCCTCACTGTAAAGAAATATCTCCTCATGTTGAGGTGAAGCCTTCTGTGTTCCAGTTCGTAGCTGTTGCTCCTTGTCTTATTGCTGCTGACCAGCAAAAAGAGATCGGCCCCATCCACTTGACACCCACCCCTCAGATAGTTGCACATATGGATAAGATCTCTCAGTCTTCTCTTCTCCAGACTAAACATCCCCAAGTTTCTCAGTGTCTTCCTAAGGGAGATGCTCAAGTCTCTCAGTCATCCTTATGGCTATCTGCTGGACTCTTTCTAGCAGGTCCCTGTCTCTCCTGAACTGGGGAGCCCAAAATTTGACACAGTATTCCAGATGTGGTCTCACTAGGGCAGAGTAGAAGGGGAGAAGAAGCTCCCTAGACCTAGAGAAGGGAGTGTTTGAGAGAGGTCAGTTACTGTGGGTTTTCAGTATTTCCAAGAAGTTTCTGCCAAGCACAGAAGCTCGGTAAATAAATTATAAGTAAATTAATTGAACATCTGCTGTGCTTTTGCCTGTACGTTCATCTGACATCCCCTGGGATGTTGGTGGTTGTGAACAGAAGGAAGTATTTTCCTTTCCCCCATTGCTATGTAAAATATAAAAGCTGCCGTAATGATGCTTGAGGGCAAGAAGGTACCATGCCTTAATTTGCTTGGAAATTTCATCAGAGATAACATTGTCTGTTTGGCTGTGATTTCCAGGTACCTGGCAGCCAGGTGGGAGGGGTGATGGAGAGCAGCTGCGTGGTAGCTCAGGATGTTTCTGTAGGGCTCTAGCACATGCAAGTGCTCAGGATCCGTGGGGTCCTCAGCTGGTGCTGAGAAATGGGTGCCCATCCTAGAGAGGTTTCAGTTGTTTCTTCGGAATATTAAATGCTGCTGTAGGACTCCATTATACATACTTTGGGGATGAGAGTTTGGTGTGTATGTGTTTTGTATTTAATTTCAGATTAGCCCTAGTCTAGTCTCCCAGACTAAGTGTGCCTTTCATTTTCAAAGGCATTAGGTGCACTCATGGAGGAGAGCTTGAAGA
>WBNM01017801.1:77390-92317 GCA_013399055.1 Ramphastos sulfuratus | reverse complement strand
TATATATATATATATGTATATGCCAATCTGGGTTTGTCTCAGCTCCCCACTAACTGCTCAAATCTCAGAGCTAACCATGTAAGATTGCCATAATATTTCCTAGACTTTGTAGGTCAAGAACCCACCACCAACCCCACACATCACTCTTGTAACTTCTGGCCCTCAAACCTTGTTCTCTCTGGTTCTGTGGATTGGGAAGTCACTGGTGCTGGTCAGGGCACACTTTTGAGGGCTGCTGAACTGAGGGTAGCAAGCTGAAGTCTGTGGGAAGTGAGCTAAGCAGCATCTCTTCTGGCAGTGCTGTTCTTTCTACATATGAGTTCTACCAGGTCTGAATACTAATTTTTAGATTTACCATAGACTTTTTTTCTTTTTTTTTAATGCTCACTTCAAAGTCCCAAATCTTTTTAGAAACTTTGGACATGCATAATGAGATTTTCAAATGAAAAAAGCTATTGAGAGGATCCTTTATGTTAGAGTCGTCATTTATATACTAGCAGCTCCTTTTTCTTCTACAGACTAATTTGTTTCTGCTGATAACAAGAGCCCAAATGTGGTTTTAAAAGTAGTGCAAGCAGATTTAATCTATTAGGACTATGCTGTTTTCAATTGTCTGGAGGACAGCATTCTGACTTTAAGAACAAAAGAAAAGAAATGTGAGCCTCTAGATTTGTTTATTAAAAACACATCTAATTGGTTATATCTCTCAGAAAACCTCTGAAATGAAGATTGGGAAGGGTGGGGGAAAAGAAACATCAGTTCTATCTTTGTCACTTTTAGAAAGGGGAGCACATGTGATGTATCTTAATAACACTGTTAAAATATGTCAGGGGGCCCCGAAAACCAGATGAAGGTTTTGCAAGCCATTGCCATCTGCTGCCATCTCTTCCCTTCCTCCCTCACCTCTTCCTCCTCATTCTGGTCTCCACTGCATTCCCATTGGCAAGAGGGTTAGGGGTTGGAAGGGACCTACACAGATCATTGAGGGTGACCCTCCCTTATGCTAATATCCAGGTCTCCTGCGCCAGCCACCAAAACCCAGGCTAATGCCAAGGCAGTGAGGGTTTTGGTGTGGAAAAATCACCCAATGGAGCTTGGGTGTGCTGGCAGGGTCTGAGGTTACTGGGTGGTGATGTCACTCTTCAGATAGGACAGGGACACTTTTGCTACTCCCAGAGTGATTCCTTATTGCTGCTGAGGGCAAAAAAAAAAAGATGAGCAGGAGTGAAGTACCTCACTGAAAGGGAGTCACCCTGAGGCTGCTGCTGAGGTGATTCTTATACTTCCCAACTTCCCATTCATTGAAATAATAAAGGCTTTAAATTAAAAGCATTTCAAAGACAGCAATGAAGAGAAAAATATAGGTGACACACCAGGAATGCCCTTAAAAGTATCCTTTTATTAAAAGCATGTAGGTAGAATACAGCACACAAAGCTTCAAGCCATCCTGAACCGTGGGCTTTGAAGTGACTCTGTAGAGTCTACACATCTGTTTCATTGTTCATTAGCAATTATTTCAGTCTTAATGCCCTTCACTGTTATTCTGGAGATTATTTGTATCAAAGTTGAGTGCAGAATAGTTCTAAGAAGCAGGCATCAGATGTGAAAGTTCTGTGTTCGTTCCAGAAAACAAAAGGAAAAAAAAAAGGGGGGGGAAAGAGGGAAAATTACAAAAGAAAAAAAGAGGAGGGGAAAAAGAGAAAGAAGAAAAGTGGGGGAAAGTAATTAAAAAAAGGAAGAAAAGGAAAAATAAAAAGGTAAAAGTGAAAAGAAAAAACAAAAAGGGAAAAAATGAGATAAAGGGAAAAAAGTGAAAGGAAAAAAGGGGAGAAAAGGGGAAAAAACAATCTCTGCAATGGATAGCAATAAAAGGCCTACTATTAATATTTGCAAAGTGTGATTCAGTACTTCTCAGCATTTTTAGTCCTTTATGAATCAATTTAGTTCTGATTTTAAAGCTTAATTGGAAGATGCTTTGAGGAGAGAGATGAAATACTGCAAACTTACTACATATTTATTCCAGACTTATGAAACCAATTTTTTTTAATGCAAAGCAACTATTTTTAATAATGTGAGAACAAAAATTCACAAATTAGCCTGAAAAAAAATTAACCAAATTTTCTTCTAAAGGCAAAGCAACTATTTTGAATAATGTGAGAAGAATGAAAATTCACAAATTAGCCTGAAAAAAAATTAATAATTGACAAAGAAATAAAAGGAATTTCAGTTTCAAGTCTGAAACCTTTTCCTCACAGTCACTTCAGTTTACAAGTCACAGCAAATGTTTGTCTGGGTGAAGGAGGAGGAGGAGGATTATTGCTTTCCCTGGTCTGTTTCCGGACAAACATATTTACTACCTCTGTTTTTTAAGGTACTTACATTCAGTTGGATCTTTTGGGGAGTTAGTGATGATTCATGGCTGGTTTTTGCAGGTAGCCTTGTAAGAGATTTGACAGTGCTTAGACTTTTTCTTTACACCCAGCTTCATTTTTTTTTTCGATATTAGAATGGTCTGGGCTGGAAGGGACCTCCAAAGCTCATCCAGTCCAACCCCCCTGCACTCAGCAGGGACATACTCCACTAGATCAGGTGGCCCAGAGCCCTGCCCAGCCTCACCTTGAATATCCCCAGGCATGGGGCTTCTGTCACCTCCCTGGGCACCCTGTTGCACTGTTCCAGCACCCTCATGGTGCAGAACTTGTTCCTAACATCCAATCTCAGTCTGCTCTGCTCTCATGTCAAACCGTTGTCTCTTGTCTTATCACCACAGGCCTCTGCAAACAGTCTCTTTCCATCCTTCTGGTAGCCCCCTTCAGGTACTAGAAGGTTGTTATTAGGTTTCCCAGGAGCCTTCTCTTCTCCAGGCTGGACAGCCCCAGCTCCCCCAGCCTGCTCTCATGGCAGAGCTGCTCCAACCCCTTGATTCTTTTCAGTTCCTGACAATGATAATTGAAATAGAAGTTGATAAATGACAAAGGGTTAAGTCCTGCCCTTTTTACAGACGGCTGAATTGCAGCTATGTAGGCTCAGTCTTGCTTAATATTGCTCTTTTTCCAAAATGCCATCAAAAATAAACAGCTGCTCCACAACTACTTCTGGCTTCCAGACTGTGCCAAGCAGCACAGGAGGTAAGGAAACAGCACAATGTAAGGTGTGTGTAATGCAGGTGTCTAAGGCAGTCCCTCACATTTCAGATTCATAGCATCATAGAATCATTCAGGTTGGAAAAGACCCTGGAGATCACTCAGTCCCATCATTAGCCCTCCTACCAAGTTCACCACTAAACCACATTGCTGAGCACCACATCTAAACAACTTTTAAACACCTCCAGGGGTGATGACTCCACCGCCTCCCTGTGCAGTCTGTTCCAATGCTTGGCTGCTCTTTCAGTGAAATAAATGTTCCCAATGTCTAGTCTAACCTTACCCTGGTGCAGCTTGAGGCCATTCCTTTGTGGCAGTGCAATCTCAGGTTGCTGCTTGGAGAGGAGCAGGAAATGGTTTAGGCTGGAATGCACCTTAAAATCATCTAGTTCCGCCCCCCTGCCGTGGGCAGGGACACCCTGAGACACACAGTGTGGACACCAGGACTGAGCTGAGCANGAAAAAAAATTAATAATTGACAAAGAAATAAAAGGAATTTCAGTTTCAAGTCTGAAACCTTTTCCTCACAGTCACTTCAGTTTACAAGTCACAGCAAATGTTTGTCTGGGTGAAGGAGGAGGAGGAGGATTATTGCTTTCCCTGGTCTGTTTCCGGACAAACATATTTACTACCTCTGTTTTTTAAGGTACTTACATTCAGTTGGATCTTTTGGGGAGTTAGTGATGATTCATGGCTGGTTTTTGCAGGTAGCCTTGTAAGAGATTTGACAGTGCTTAGACTTTTTCTTTACACCCAGCTTCATTTTTTTTTTCGATATTAGAATGGTCTGGGCTGGAAGGGACCTCCAAAGCTCATCCAGTCCAACCCCCCTGCACTCAGCAGGGACATACTCCACTAGATCAGGTGGCCCAGAGCCCTGCCCAGCCTCACCTTGAATATCCCCAGGCATGGGGCTTCTGTCACCTCCCTGGGCACCCTGTTGCACTGTTCCAGCACCCTCATGGTGCAGAACTTGTTCCTAACATCCAATCTCAGTCTGCTCTGCTCTCATGTCAAACCGTTGTCTCTTGTCTTATCACCACAGGCCTCTGCAAACAGTCTCTTTCCATCCTTCTGGTAGCCCCCTTCAGGTACTAGAAGGTTGTTATTAGGTTTCCCAGGAGCCTTCTCTTCTCCAGGCTGGACAGCCCCAGCTCCCCCAGCCTGCTCTCATGGCAGAGCTGCTCCAACCCCTTGATTCTTTTCAGTTCCTGACAATGATAATTGAAATAGAAGTTGATAAATGACAAAGGGTTAAGTCCTGCCCTTTTTACAGACGGCTGAATTGCAGCTATGTAGGCTCAGTCTTGCTTAATATTGCTCTTTTTCCAAAATGCCATCAAAAATAAACAGCTGCTCCACAACTACTTCTGGCTTCCAGACTGTGCCAAGCAGCACAGGAGGTAAGGAAACAGCACAATGTAAGGTGTGTGTAATGCAGGTGTCTAAGGCAGTCCCTCACATTTCAGATTCATAGCATCATAGAATCATTCAGGTTGGAAAAGACCCTGGAGATCACTCAGTCCCATCATTAGCCCTCCTACCAAGTTCACCACTAAACCACATTGCTGAGCACCACATCTAAACAACCTTTAAACACCTCCAGGGGTGATGACTCCACCGCCTCCCTGTGCAGTCTGTTCCAATGCTTGGCTGCTCTTTCAGTGAAATAAATGTTCCCAATGTCTAGTCTAACCTTACCCTGGTGCAGCTTGAGGCCATTCCTTTGTGGCAGTGCAATCTCAGGTTGCTGCTTGGAGAGGAGCAGGAAATGGTTTAGGCTGGAATGCACCTTAAAATCATCTAGTTCCGCCCCCCTGCCGTGGGCAGGGACACCCTGAGACACACAGTGTGGACACAAGGACTGAGCTGAGCAGAACCCACTTCAAAGGGAAAAACTGAAGAGATACAAAGAAATTGTCAGTCTTGCAACTGTCAGTCTTTGCATTTCTGATGCAAGTGTTGTTACCAAACCTGATCTGAATAGCTGCAATGAAGTTAAACAAGAAGAATTTGCACTGGGCTTGGGGTCTTTGCCCACGCTGAACATGCGTCTGCATTTCCTATTTGCTCACCGAATTGCAATCCTCAGCTGAGAAACATCCATCGTGGAACAATGTGACTGAAAAGAAATAGATTTACTTACATAAACCCTGCCTGCCACTGACAGAAAAATTAGGGCAGGGACGTGGAATTGGAGTGGGTTAAAATGTATTTTATTCTTTGCAGCACTCAGCACTGAACTTTTCCTGAGTATGAGCTGGTTGAACTTTTTCCCATTAAACGCCAGCTCATTCTTTATGCTAATAGAAATAGGTTTTGCTCCCGCAATTTATTCCCCCTTAATAGCACAGAAAGTCATTAATATTTCATCTTTCAGTTCCTGAAGAATTAATGGCTCCTACTCTGGAAGAAAACAAAACAAAACACAGGTGCAATGCTTTTTTTCAGTGGTGTTTAAGCAGAATGAGATCCGCAGTTTGTCACACACCATAATTATGTTGATGATGTTTTCACACTCCCCTAGATTTTTGGAGGCGCTGGCAGATGGCCTGGTTAATAAACCCCACCCTTGACAACCCTGGGACCAGCACAGACTGATTTTGCTACACGTTTATTTCCAGACTTTCTTTGTATTGTAGTTTCAAGCTGCTGATCCTAGTTAATTTCCTGGACCTACTCATCACCTTTCAGCTTCCTGATGGTTAGTTCTTGGGCACACCTTGTGAGGAGTGCCACCTCTTACAGGAGCTGCTGGTTTTGCTGTGTTCTTTCCCTTCAGTCCCTACTTCAGACACCAAAAGCCAGATAGGTAACTCCATCCTCAGCCAGGACAGCTTCTTGTCTGCTTTCCTGGCAGCTCTATTTTCCCTAGCTTGTAGCGCACCCTCTGTGTAGGACAGCAGATAAGGAGCGTGGATTGTCAGCACCGATGCCTTCTTCAGCCTGTTGTAGACGTGAATCCATTCCAGCAATAGTGTAGCAAACCACCAGGCTGTGAGCCAAGCTCACATCATGGGAGATGATGTATCAATGGAATGTTGGTTCTAGGCATTTCCAGTCAATACTGAGACCTGCTGAAGCTAAAGGAGGGGTTTTCAGGAGCTACCAAAGTAGCTTCTTATCCCTGCTTCCTTTGTGTGTACAGCTGAGACCTTTCCAGTCATTTCTAGTCATTCTATTCTATTTGTGTACTAAAAAATCCTTTATGTACTAAAAATTTCCTTTACTTGTGTGGCTTTTATAAAATAAAGTGAGAATCAACAAAGGAACTGTTTAGATCCCCTAAAGCCACTGCTCCCTCTAAGAGTCAAGATGATGCTTGGAATTATTTGAGTGACAGCAAAGTCATTTGACTTGATTTGAAATGAGCATCCAGACACAACGGCCACTGAAGGGGTCTCACCACATTTCCATCATCTGTTTTGGCTTAAGGAGAACAAAGCCCTCACACCACTTGACCTAATATTCTGCTAGATCCTAAGGAAAAATCCATAGGAATTTTGTCAGGGCTACAAGAAGAGGCACTTGAATAGGACATGTAAGTAAATTCAGTTTTCCTGTGATACTTAACAAGATGATTTACCTCCAGGAACACTTTGCTAAGACACAAGAGATGACTGAGCCGCAGAAACTCATGCAGTTGCAGAATCTCCTGTCTTATGTAGGTTCTGTTTTCCTAAGGAGGGAAGAAGACTTAAAAAGAGTCTCAGATTCCAAAGCTCCACAGTTTTGAGTGAGGAGCAAGTTCTGTATTGTTTTCAGATACAAAAACTGAGCCACTCTGCCCCCATCTCCTAGTGAACAATTTTCCTGTCTTGCTACTAATCCTGTATTGTTTATCTAGAATGTGGTTACATAAAATATAATTAGGACAACACTGAGGAGATCAGATTAAAATAAAATTACTTCTAATGCAATGGCTGCAGCTGCTTGGTTACATTCCTACTCTACCCACCCATCCTGTACTTGAAAGGTTTTCTGTCTCTGGTGATAATAGCAGCAGCAGGGCAATGCCCATACAGCTTAAAATGGAGCCAGACTTCATATTGCTGCTGGGTTTAGTGCTAAACTAAACACAGCCACTTGTTCATTTTCATATTTCATCTTGCAGTTCTTGTTATTTTTCAGTTATTTTTTATTAAAAAAATTAAATAACCGTTGTTATTTTTCTTCTAGTGCTGTGAGATTCTCACCTTTCATTTAATTATAACAGAGGTTTTCAGCAAATAATATTCCAACTATAAGCTGGGAAAAAAACTGAAATTCCCAAACTGGAAAACAAAAGCAACACATGGAATGGAAAAAAAAAATAAAGGCTTAGGATTAAAGACCTTATCATGATGTTTGGTTGACTCATGAGCACTGAACCTGTGAAACTGGCTTCACTGAACACCCTGTACTAGCAATTCAGGATGACATAGATCAGTTAGAAGTCATTTATTGGAATCTGAAGGGGCAATGATTGAAAAGCTACAGCTGCAAACAAGACACGACAACATCCATAAAGTAAAAATCAAGTGAAATAAAATAAAGTAAAATAAAATAAAGCAAAATAAAATAAAACAAAACAAATAGCACTGGAACTTTAAAAAACAAAAGTTTGGACAACATCATTGTGCCTGAAAGTTGACAAAGTCTGCATGCAAGAGTTTTGCAGCAGTCTGCATGCAAGAGCCTTGCAGCATTGTAATCTAACCTTGTGCTATCCCTGGGTGTTTTGGTACCAGCAGCCACTCCTTCGTGCTGCCTTAGAATGCAGCCCAGCTCTCAGCAAGCTCTAGTGTGGTTTAGTTTTACTAGAGCAAGGCATCAGCCTAGGGCTGGCATCCTGTTGAGGACAAGAGCTGCACTTTCATACAAAGAGGACTAGTTCCCCCTCCAGTCTGTTCAAAATATTGTTCACTGCTTCAAGCACACCACAGCTGCAGACCCTACTTCTCCTTGCAGGAGCCAGGACAAGTGATAGTGTTTCAGGTCAGCTTGCTCAGTGTTTGGGGACTTCATTCCACATCACGGCAACTGCTTCTGATGATTTTTAAGAGGCACTTTTTACTTCACTAGCACTCCATGATTTCAGGCTGTCGTTTGCCCCTGTGCTTTGGAGAACCACCAACAAAACGATTAAAAGACCACTAACAGAAAGAGTTGCCCTGCATCTGCCCTGTCTTGTTCCTCAGAGCTTGGCTCTACCCTGAGGTTTATTTGGCCTCCAACAGTAGGCTGCCAGCAACAAGCCCTAAATAATTTCTTGTGTGTACCACGTTTGTCTCATTGCAGCCCAAAGCTCTTCTCTTCTCTGCCTGCTTGTACCATCACTGATATTTGTGATTTTACATCGCTGGGACAGGGGCTAGCCTGGTGGGAATGTATCGTAAAGGACCTTGGTGTAACATGTCTGCCACTGAGACCCTAAGTGGACCACAGCTAAGTACCACTGTGCTCAGTAGCAGCAGATTGGAGCATTTCTTACTGCATCAGAAGTTGTGCCATGCAGCAGCTGTCTCACCTGGAGGTAGAGGCAAGGAACAACTGTGAGAACACTGATCAGAACAGGAAGTGTTCCCAGGAATACAGCTCTTTCACGCACGCTGCTCACTGGGAAAGGTCCCCAGCGTTAGGGTGGCAGATCCTAGCAAGACAGATGACAAGCGCAGAAGTATGTGATTGCAGCATGTACCTGGAATCCAAGAGTGCTTCTGGGATGGGAACTGGAGAGTGGTCACTGTATATGTGACAAGCTTCAACAACCTCCTACATACTGGCAAGGTATGGGGACAAAGTTAACACCACAAAAGCTTTCGTTTGTTTTTTTTTCAGCAGAAAACTCCATTTATACACTAAAGCTTGCATTAAAAATGGGGAGAAAGAATTGAAGCCATGGAGGAGGTGGAAGCAAAGCCACCTTTTGCAGAGAGAGGACAACAACATATCAAACGTTTGCCATGCCAAGGGACCATCTCCTCTGCCTCACGTGTCCTCTTCTTGGTGTCCTCCTTGTCTCAGTGAATGGGCTTCTCAGTTTTGCTAGTGTGTTGGTGACAAAATTAAGCACACAACACTGGGAGTTTAGGTCCAACAAAATAAGCCAGTCAGTGTCCCAGAGTTTGTGAGAAGGGACAGAACATCTTGACACTACCACAGCACAGTTAAGTCACAAGGAAAATAAGAAAATTGTACATTGTTTTTATTTCAGCCTGGGCAGAGCTAGATTACAGCAAGTCTTGACACTCAGTGTTCAAACGTTGTTCTATTTGCTTTAATTAAAAGGCAAGCCAGGGAAAGAGTTAAATCTCTGAAATTGTTGACTAAGGATGAATCTATGTCCTTGTTTTTGTCTTATCTGCCCTCCTCTTACTCTTATCCTGCATATTTGTTCTGTTAAATACTTTATATTTTGTCTGAGGAACAGGTATTGAGGGTCTTGGTCCCTTCTTGTCACTCAAAGGAAAAGCAATGCCCTAATAATGCCCAATTAAAGGAATTCAGCCTCTAAGCCACTAATCTGAACACAATCCAGATATACCTTTGAGCAGCCCCACAAAGGGTGTTCATCCTCACTGATACACCTGCATTTATTTATTAGCTGGGAAATGATCACTGTCTCCTGAACAGCAGCAAATCCATACATGCAATGACTGCCAGGTTGTTGTGCTATTTGACTTTATTGAGTAATGGTCTGGTAGCTACAATGGTGAATTAGAGGAAAAGAAAACAAAAAACCTTCCCCAAACAAGCAAACTAAACAAAATACCCCCAAACCAACAAAATAAAACAAATAAAAACACCAAATGAAACAAAATGAAGCAAACACCAAAACCCAAACAAAAACCAAAATGAAACAAACCAACCAAACAACCAAAACCCCTCAGATTCTATTTCCCCACATTTTGGGAAAGAAGCTGAAGAAAACATTCTACACTGTAGAAGACAGCTGTAAACTGCTATCCATGCTCTGACATTGGAACTGTCTGCAGAGTAACAGTCCTAAAGCCTCAGCCAACAGAGGCTTCAATAGTACTAACATGGATATATCACCACCGGGAAGATGTTAATTTGTTCAAGGTTCTGGGGTACCAATCTGGTACAATCAGCAACATCCTGGGTTGTGGCATTGCTCCTTAAAGTTAGCTTTTAGAGAACTTTGAAGAAAACAAAACAAAACCAAAATGTGTTCTAAACTGATTACTTACAGCATTCCTTTGCTTGCAGAAAAGGACAAGAATTATACTTCACTAACAACTGAATACATATTCACTTTTTTTGACTGGATTTGATTAGTTGCATAACTTTGGCAAGATTATCACAGTGTGATCCAGTTAAGCTTTCAGGATTATAGGAACACCAGCACCAAATTAATCTTGGAATCAGACAACTGAGACACTTCGAGACTGTCACACACCTCTGAGCATTTCTGCAGTCTCTCCCAGTCCTACCAGTCAGTGTTTGATAGTGCAGTATGTTATGCCACTGACAAAGCAACACAGTCTGGACAGCTTCCTGGCTTCTTTCTCCTTGAAGAATAAGCATGCCACCTTGTCCAACCCCCACAGATGCAAGCTGGGATTGTTCTACATAAAGTCTCCCTTTGTAGCATCTGAAATAAAACCCGTTTCCCCCAGAACTGCCACTGTTTTGATAGTGAATTCCACGCTGAGTCGCACAACTGGTTACTCAGTTCTTTGGCCGATTTTAAGAATTGCATTTCAATGTCACTCTCCATTAGAGGCATTTAGAAAAGCCATTTATACCTGGTATTGGTACTCTTTCAAGTACTCTTTTAGTCTTGTTGGTAATGGCAGCTCCCAGATCTGATTTGTACATTTGTTGATAGTTATTCTGCAGCGGTGTTGCAGAGATGGAGCAGATGTATAAAGAGGTTTGTTCAAGTAAAGATGAACTGTTCCATTTGAAGGCGTTTCAGCTCTGTCCTTGCACATCAGAACATAGTACTCGATCAAATGCACAACGCTGTTGAATTGTTTCAGTCTAGATCTGACACAAGTGATAGAATCCAGTCTAAACTTGCCATCTTGATATTCTATCCGGAGGTTGGTCGGCCCTGCCGATGTTTTTACCGAAATAGTCAGCAGATATTCTGAATGTGAACTATCCCTAACCAAGAACGTCCCTTCGGGGGCATCCTGTAATCTCTCTTTGGCTTCAGCAACAGTCATGCTGCCCCAGTACCATCCTGTTAAAAGAGGAGAGAAAAGATGGGAGGGGGGTTTGTTTATTCCCATTTGCCTGTTTGTTTGAAAAGCTGCTCTTTGGCCGATAGCTTTGTAATAACCCATTTCCTATGTTATTTGAAAGCTGAAGTCCTGCAGGCACCGTAAATTATTATTTCCTATTTAAATTCTTTGCTTTACAACGCGGCTCGTTCTGACAGAGCTTTGCAGAGCACTCTTTGCATTCACATCCACGCGGACACACGCGGGGACTTTCCTGCGGCGCCCTGCGGGGCTGGTGCCGAAGGCAGCGACCCCACGGGACGCGTCTCGCTGCTCCGAGCCGCGCACACGGCCGGGCCGGGTCTGCGTCCGCAAGGCGCGGCTGGCAGCCGCTTTCGGTAACTCTCTGGTGCTGCTGAAGGGAGCCTTGCCTAGAAATCGACAAGAAAACAACTTCGGCGGCGCGGCTGCGGTGCCAGGGGGAAGGCAAAGGAAGACAAAAACCCTTCCCTCCGCCGGCGAGCGGAGCGCAGGTACGCGGGGCCGTGAGGGATGCGGCGCCGCGGAGCTTCGACCGGCGGTAGCGCCCGGCCGGCGATCCCGGGCTGCCACCGGGGCGCGGCGCTGCCGGCGCTTTCGCTTCGCCCGTCGCCGCCGCCCCTCACCGCCACGACCCCGCAACGCCGAGCGACGACGGTAAGTGTCGCCCGGTCGCCGGCTTCCCCCTCCTTCCCTCCCTCCCTCCCAGGACCCCGGTGCGGCAGGTGACGGCGAGCCGGGTACCCTGGCGAGCTCCGCCGCCCCGGGCGCTCGCGGCTTCCCGGCCAGCCGCCCGGGCTTACCTGCCCGCCGCAGCTCCTCCATGGCCTCGGCCAGCGGCGCCGCCTCACGGGACTCCTCGGCAGCAGGCGGCGCTGCCCCGGGGTGCCCCCAGCGCGCCCGGGAGCCCTCTGCACTCTCCAGGGACCCGGCGGAGCGCAGGGTCATGGAGGGCGGCGGCGCCGGGCGCGGCCGCGTTCACACGCAGGTCGGGGGCTGCCCGCTGGGAGAGGGCTCCGCTTCGCTGCCGCCGCGGTACTCAGCGCCGCGCCGAGTGCATGGTCCCGGCCCCCGGCCCGAGCGCAGCCTGCGAGCGGAGAGAGAGCCTGGTTAGCGGCGAGTCCCGGGAGAGGCGCTCCCGCTTCGAAACTTCCCAGCATCCAGAGGAGGGACCCGAGGGGAGAGATCACCTCCCGGCGGAGAGAAGGAGGGAGGGACATTACCTCCCGGCAGAGACAGAGGGAGGAAGGGAGGGACATCTCCTCCCCCCTGCCGCCTAGCCTGTCCCCGGCTCCCCTCCGTCGAGGGCGAAGCAAAGGGAGCGCTCCGCCGAGATGGTCTCGCTTTATCGCAAGGGCAAGCCCGCCGATGTGCCGCTCCCTCAGCCGGGGTTTGGGAGGAAGCAGGTCGTGGGGGTAGAGCCGAGCACGTAAAGGTATGGGAAGAGGGGGTGTAGCCAAGCGGCAGGGCAAGTCCCGGGCTGCACGCTGCATCGCGTAGGAACGGCACGGCACGGTACGCCTTTCAGTAAGGTCATACGCTAAGTCGTACCTCTAGAAACGGCAGCCTGGCCCACGGCAGGCTGCCGCACGGGTAACGAGCCTCCCTTCCCTGGGCAGCGGCGTGACCGAGGGACTGCGGGGCGGGTGCGCTGGCAGCGCTGGCTCCCGAGGCTCGCTAGCCTCTTGGGTGCGGAAAGGGGCAGCGCCGTGACGGGCGCCGTATATTTAGCGCGGGGCAGGAAATGTGCGTTTTCCGTTCCATTAAATGCTGATATTGTAAAACAAAAACAAAAACAAACAAACAAAAAACCCCAAAACCCAACCAAAAAAAAAAAGAATCTTTCCGCTCGGCCGAAGCGCACGGGAGGGACAAAAGGAGCCTCTCGCTCCCCCACTGTCAAGCCGGGAACGACACGAAGCCAGGCAGCACCAGAGAGGGCGAGCCCAGACGGCTGGGCGCGGGAGGTTCTCACAGGGAAGACAGGGACCCCCCGCCTCCAACCTATGCTTGCGAACTGGGCAGAGACCCTGCGTCTAGGTGCAGGTTCTGCCGAGGCGGCTCCTCCCGTCACAAGTTACGTGGTGGAGCTCGGAAACTTCTCCAAATTAAACTTCAGCGGCAGCTGATAGGTTGCTCTGCCGGGTTTCTATCGCAACATAGGCAGGCATACAGGCGGCTACCCCCTAGCAAAGCCCAGCCTCGTCCCTCTCTCTCGCTGCCGGCTCGGGGATCGGGCGCAGGTGCGCCTGCCCGCGCAGCGGCTGCGGGCGCGGGGCCGCCGACCGCGAAGCCCCGAGCGCAGGTGGAATCCGCCGGCCGCGGCTGCCCGGGCGCGACCCCTTGTGAAGGGGAAAGGCCGACAGCGCCTGGCCGCCGAGCGCTGCCGCCCGCAGGAGCTTGGCGGGGACGGGAGGTTTGCGAGGCGGTGGCAATTGTTAGCTGCGGCGGGGCGTCCTACGGCAGGGACGAGGAGCGCCCCGGCAGCCTGCCTCCGGCTTCGGGGGAGCCTTCATTCCGCCTATCAGTAGCTCTGTGCGGGAGCAGGGAGGCAGGCTCACTGCTCTCGAGGAGCGGCAGGGCACCGGGCACGGAGGAGGGGGGAATAACGACGACGGGACTCACCCAGGCTCGGCGGAACGGGGCTAGGGGCCGCCGATGCCGCCGCCTGGAGGTGGGGCAGTCAGGTTGTTCTGGCTCCTGGCGGCGTTGAGGGGCCGAGGGGGCCGCAGCAGCAGCAGCAGCCGCCGCCGCCGGGGAGAAGCGCCGGTGCTGTGCGCGGGCAGGCAGGCTGCCGCTGCCGGAGGAGGAGGATGGTGCTCCTGGGAAACAACACCCTCCGCTCGCTCCCTCCCTCCCTCTCTCTCCCCGGCGCGGGCGGTCTGTTCGCCTTTGATTGCGAGGCGAGGGCATCCTGCCCCCGCCGCTCCCCCTTCCCGAGATGGCTACATACAAAGGCTGCTTTCCAGGAACTTTCCAGGAACCGCATCATGTGACAGGACCCGCTCCGGCGCCTCCGCCGCGATCGCGGCCAGCCGGGGCCGCCGCACCGAGCCGCCGCCCCTGTCACGCCGGGGTAGCGCTCGCCTAACCCTTCCCCCCGCGGCGGGTCCGGCCGCCCCTCCTCCCCCTGCGCCCCGCCGAGCCGCGGGGGCACGCGCGGGCAGCGGCAGGTCAGTGGCCGGGGCCGCTGAAGGACCGGCCCCGCGAGGCACGGCCCCGCCGGCAGAGGCTCCAAGGGCCGCCCGCGCGCGGGCCGCGCGGCACCTCCTGAGGTAAGCGGGAAGCGCGGGAGCGCGGCGCGCCCCCATCTCCTCCTCCTCTCCTCCGCCGCCGCTGGATGAGGGCAAGGGGGTGCCCTGCCTGGCCGGCGCCAGCAGCCGCGGGCACCTGAACGCGGCTACGGAGTCTGCCCTCCGGGCCCTGGAGCGCGTCAGGGGCGGGTGCCAGGAGCTGCGGTGCCAGGGACTTGCGGCAGCCGAAGCTCCTGGGACACCCCACCCTGGTTCTCCACCTCCCCCTTTCACCCTCCGGCTCTAAATACCTCGTTGCTACAAACAGCCATTGCCCG
>WBNM01017801.1:11767-77234 GCA_013399055.1 Ramphastos sulfuratus | reverse complement strand
AAAAAAAAAATATATATATATATATAAGGACCGTGGAGAACAGCTCCTGAAAGTTTTTGTGATAGGTAGTAGTTAATAATTTTTTATATATCGGGGGCAAGCGAAGAGTATTAGAATTAATAGTTGTAGAGTTAATAGCTCTCTTTAAAAGAAAAAAAAAAATTCCAAACTGCTGTATTTAGTAATTAAGCAGATTTCGTCTGAGGAAAAAGAATTACTTTCCTAAGTGAATTGGTCAGTCTGGTTTCATCTGCTTGCAATGCTTGGGTGCTTTTGGATTGAATTTCTTCAGTTTGTGAAAAAAACGGTGGCTTTAAATCACCGACAGTAACGCAGATTTCAAGTAAGGGCTGAGGGAAAAAAAAATAAATCAGCCAGGGGCTTTCTTACTTAAGCATTCTCAGAAATGCTTTCAGACAATTTCGATCTTGAAGGTCATCCTTGTTCCTGTTTTGGTCTGTGCAGTTCAAGTAGTCTCAGATCCAGCTCTCGGTGACTTCTGTGAAATCCCTACTGAGTTTTCGTTGGCTAGATGTGAGGAAGGGAAAAAATATTGTCTGCGTCCTTTGAAATGCAGTTAACAGATCTGCTAGCAACGATGTGAGAGATGTTGCATAAAATCTAATTTACTCTTCCAGAGTTGGACGGGCTTAGCTGTGTTCAGAAGGACAACAACAAAAAAAAAAAGGAAGCCAAATCTATTTGTATAACTAAAATAATTTTGTGTATGCATATGCAGACACAGAGCTTTTCCTCAAATAGAAGTAATTTTGATATAATAGTGTTTGAATTATGGCTACTGCTTAGAAGTTCCTCTAATTTGTCTTAGAGGAATAGAATGCATCTTGCCTAGATGCAGAGCTGCTTTTTTACAGCTTTGCTTTAGTTCCCTTTCCCGATGCTCTTTATTAATGGCATTTTGACGTGGAGAGTATCTCAAGACTTCCTCTGCTTCTGCTCTTTATTTATCACTTGGAAGTCATAATATCTTGTTTCTAAAACCACAATTAGCTGCTCTAGAGGCAGAGAGAAGACCCTGATTTACGTGGTGAACAAGCAACAAGAGCAGAAGAATGTAATAAGTATTTCTTACTTAGAACTTGTTATTGTTATGAAAAAGGCAGCATAAAAAATTAAACAGGCAGTATATCAGCAGGATCTTACCTAAACAGAGCTCTGTGAATGTTATTTATTTATGAGAAGTTGATGTCTTTTAAAAACAGTCCTAAAGATCTGATAAATTTACAAGAGTAATGAAAATCAAACTTTAAAAAACTGCAAATCAATCTTTAAATGATGCTTTTGGCACCTTGCAAGAGTACTTTGGTTTACAGTTATCTTTATTCTGTGGCAGGCTTCCACAAGCACGATAGGGCTCGCTGGCATAAGTTAGCATTTCACTCTTTCTTTCAACAGTGTGAGCTGGTTTTCTGCTCTGCCTGAGTGAATCTTTCACAAAGTCATGGGGGGAAAAGAAAAAACTAAGAGTGAGAAAAGGTGATTAAATTAAATTACTTTTGGGATTATGGGCCACACGTGGTGCATGAAACTACTTTAAGCTACTTTTTAGCTTCTTTAGCATTAGGATGTTTAATACCTGCTTAGTCTGCCTTAAGGTTTGGTTGTTTTTTTTTTTTCACTGTATAAAAAAATTATAATAGAGTAGGAGAAAGATGTGAAATGGAGTAAGAGGAAAGAAGAAGAGGACTGAAAGCCGAGCTTTCTGTCCTGTAAGCAAAAGTAGGTTCTTTAATTTGCCATGTAACAAACAGTAATTCTAAACAGAATCACTAAAATGGAGAATGGTTGTAATTAATCACATGGAGATTTAAAATGTGTGAGTACCACTGAAACCAAGTGCCTCTGTAGTTTGGGACAAATGTTGTGTGTATACAGCTATGAGTGCTTCTGAGCCAGTGTTAGAGAGGTATCGTCCGACTGGAGATGAAAGGCACAAACTTAAGGAATCCCTTGATTTTTTTTCCAGATTCTTGGTGCTGTGAGTGAGTGCTCTGGTTTGGGCAGTACATCATCCATAGAGTCAACATTTTAAATGGACCTTTATCTTAGTAGTGAAAAGCTGAACATTGAGAGTTCTGGAAAATCACAAGCAGAATAGATGCTGTCCGACCTGTTCTCAAACATAGGTGCTTAAAAAAAGAGAAGGGGAGGGATAAATGGATTTATTTTATTTTGGTTTTCCTTTAGGCAAAAATCCCTTTCATGACCAAGGAAGGAGGTAATAAGATTTTGACAATAGTGTGCAGTGCCTGCTGTTAGAAGTTATTTTCACTTTGTTCCTGAAAAGTCTGCCAAATTTACTGGAGAGCTAGCAGGCTTGTTTATTTATGTAATAGGACAGGAGATGGGGGAGGAGAGATGCAATTTTGGCCCAGCTGATTTTGCTCAGTTTGCTTTGATTTGCTGAAAAGATTACTGATGTATTTAGCTAGATTTATCCAGCTACCTGGAAGAATCCAAGGGGCCTTTCCTTGCTCTCTGTGTCCTTACCTCTTGAAGATGCAGCAGAGATGATCCATTATCCATGACATCCCATTTGGTCAGATAAAATGCACTGCAGGTAAAAGGCCAGCTAATGCTTAGCACATAGCTGGTTATTGAGCATATTTTGACAACTGTTTACCTACCCTGATGGAAATCACAGTGTGTAACAGCCACAGTTCCTCCCTGTCCTGTCATCACAGTGCTTCTCCAACAGAGAAATGAGAACATTGAGCCTTTACCTCAAGCAAATTAGAACAGGTTAATTGTAGCTCCACACCACCACCGAGGTGAGCCCTTGGAGAGTTTCTCACTCGGCAGTCAGGAGGAAGGTTTGCTTATTTCACAAAGAGTTCCTAAAGTATAATCAGTGCAGCAGAAAGAAAACAAATCTTTTCATCAATTGAGTCACTCTGCTTTTTGCAGCTGGTTGAGGAACAGAATGGTTTGTTGAAATAAATTATGACATATCCCAAACAATTTGACTCTTAAACAGCTGCCACCTTATTTCCTGTCGTTTTGATCTGTTGAGATGTGAATGCTGTATCTTTCTTGACAATATACAGGTGGTAAGGGAGAAGAACCAGAAATTCAGTGAAATAATTTCTATGAATCAGTGGTGTTCTAAAAGAAAACCACCACTTCTAATTTAAAAGCAAATCATCAGGAGATAACAGTAAGAATGTAGTACTTGGAAATAACACCCAGATTCCTTTTTCTTGACTGTCTCTGAAAGAAAATAAGTATCATTTCTTTTAGTTCAGTGGATAGGCAGTCACCAGCAAGCATGAAGCTCTGACCATACAAATGTGGCACATAAATCCTCTCAGCTCATCACGTGTTTTATATATACTGTTAAAAACATAGCAATAGCATCTAAAGGCCTCAACTGCATTAAATACCTGCAATAAAAAACTTAAATGCACTGCTTTTATAATTTCTCTCATTTACAATTTAAAGTAGATCCAAAATTAAAATAATGTGGCTGGACACAGTAAGGAAAAGGGTATCAAGAATGTAAAAAAATAAAACCTACATAGTGCAGTTTTCACCTAATACTGTGTTGGACTTCTTTATGAGCAGCAGAATTCTGATCTGTCACTTTATTATTTTGTGAATTATCCAATTTCACTCTGTCTAGCACTAACTAAATATTGCTGAAAGTTACCTGAGGATGTTTTGTAAATATTTGTGCTTTGACAGAGCTTTTTTCCCTGTCATACTTCCTTTTTTGTGAACAGGATAGGGTCAAAAAAAAAAAGACTCCTGGCACAAACCACTTTAGTAGCAGTAATTTGAAACAGTTACTAGGAGAATACTTGCAGTGGATTTCAGTATTCAGATGACGGTGTAAGATGCTGTGACCATAATGTTTGTTTACTCTTTTTTTTTTTTTTTGGCTGAGAAATGTCTGTATACCTGAGCAAAAGTGTGTGTGTGTGTATGCACACAGACACCTACATGTGTGTGCAAGCAGGCTTCTGGCAGGCCTGGAGTTGTGGAGAAATGGACACTCTTGTCTGTGTGTTAGAAAAATCCTAGAGATAGCCCAGCTGAGAGCACTGTGAAATCTTGCATTCTTGTCCCACATGCTGCCAGGAAAAACAACCCTTTTAGGCTTGAGGAGGCTTGAGATGTTTTCTTGCCAGTTGTGAGTCCTACTTCTCAAAGTAAAAGAGATCAAGTAATGTCTGTGAAAAAAAGTTTTGCTGACAGACGGCATGTAGGCAGCTCTTCTCTGCCAATCCAGAAGTAATTAAAGCTCTTTTGTTGGCCAAGAGTCAGCTATGAAAGGAGGAAGGAAGATTAAAACAGGTGATATAGTGGCTATCTCCAAAGGAGAGAGTTCTGAGTTGCAGAGTAAAATGGAGATGAATTAAAAGCTGGGTTATATGTCTCTGAATAAATGGTCTCCATCTGAAGAAGATGAATTTTAAATCACTGTTCTACTTCTTACATTAAAGATGGTTAAATTCACCCAGAGCTATTTGGCCTTGAGGATGAATTCCTACAATTAAGTGTTTATGATTGAAAGCGCTGCCATGGAAAGCAGACAGATGAATATCATTTCAGGAGTACTGTGAATCATGAAATGAGTTGTAGAACCTTTTCCTGGGCATAGGCCATTTTTACATTTCAGACTAAGGCTTTGTTAGATTTCAGCCTCAGGCCTGGTGTGCTGCTGGCTGTAGGATTTTGAGCAGCAGGATAATCAACATATACTAATGTCTGTATCATTTTCAACTTCTTACAGCTGATTGCAAGTGAGCTGCCCATGGTACGTGTGTATGCTGCTTGGACCAAGCACACTTTGCAGATGAGTGTGCTAATCATTAGTGGTAGGTAATGAACTTCACCTGCTCTTGATGTGTTGGCAGACATGGCTGATTTTCCCCTCTTCAGCATAAAGAGAGGCTAACCCTGAAATGCCACACAAACCTGAGCAGTGATAGCTGCCAGCTACCTTCCCTCTATTTATGCCTGGTTTTGTCAGGAAGGCCCAAGGCATCACCCTGTGACTGACTGGCACCTTGGGAGGATGTCAACTGAAATACAGACCAGACAGATAGACTGGCATATTTTGGGCTCAACAGAGGAAACAGGCGCAGGGCTACTCTTCCTGCTTAAGAAAAGAGCACTGGTTCACAGCTCACCTTTTCTTGGCACTGCCTCTCTGTTTCCAGGTTTGTTTTCCTCTCCTGTGAGAAGCTTTGCCAGGTATGTGGGGATTAAAGCTCACATAAGAGTAGGTAAAATGGGATAGGCTGCTTGAGGCAGTTACTGTTTCCCCTTTTACTCTACCTGAGCCATCCTTCCCTGGCTCTGCAGGCTGCTGCCTGCAGAAGGAATGAGAAATCAACACACATCTCCTAAACAACCTCTGTTTTCAGTCCAGTGTGTGAAGATCAACCGCAGCTCCAGCGTGGCTCAAAGCTGCAGTCGTTCAGGAGCAGCTTCTTGAGCTGTTTGGTCATGAGGTGGCAAATTCTGTCACAGGGTGGGGTGAATGGTTAGGGATGAGAGTAGTAACTCCCTCAGCCATCTGATTTTAATCCCTTACCATATGACTTGAAGTCCTTAGATGCCCTCTACTGCCATATACCAGAATTAACAGATGGCTCTTTGTAACCAGCTTCAGATTTGTTAAAGTTTGTTATTATCTCTCTGCCTTTGTAAATGGATGTAGGAGGGGAGATAATACCCATAATTATTACAAAATATGCCAAGTCTTTTATAAAGTGTGAGTTTGGGCTAGACATCATTTCTGCCTTGCAGTGCCATTGCCCTGTATTTCAAAATTTTCACTCTACTATTTTGAGCATTCTTCTCAGAGCTCACGTCTCTGATAAATTATCCCTTTGGGAATAAATCTGATCCAGAAAGATGCCTGAGGCACAGCACAACTTCATGCAATGGAAGAGAGCTACAAAAGCTGCTGCTGTAGATCAGTCTCTGTTCTGGGAGGAAACTAAAGGATGCCATCAGATCTATCATTTGCCTAAGACAGAACAGTAGGCAAGAGCCAGTCTCTAAAATGGAACAAGAGTGAAATCTGTCCCCCGATTGTCTGTGTTATGACAGGTTTTGTGTGCTGGCAGGCACAAAGCAATCTCAAGTCAAGCTGAGCTAATCCTGTAGGGAGTCACTAAGGGCTCTAAGAATCAAGTGTTGCTGTTGTGCTTGAATTTCAGCTGGGCTGTTTTTCACAACTCCTTTTCTCTTCTCTTGGAAAGCCCAACAAACCAATCCCACCTTTAATTCCCCAGCTCTAACACTGATTTGACTGAGTGGGCTGGCTCCAAATGAAATGAGTGACCACATTCTGTGTGTTTCAAAACACGTCTAATCTTTGCTGAGGACACTCTATAACTGTTCATTTTACTCTAGGTGGTTGCCAGGGATGTGACAGAGAGAAGCAGGCAGGGCAGGAGGGAGGGAAGCTTGCCAGTGAAACATGTGACAGCCAGATCTGCTCCAGGTAAGTGAAGGGGACACGTGCAGGGGACTGGGAGAAGGACCTCTGCCAGGCTAGTAAAAAGATAAAGCCTGAGCTCGTGGAAGGGGTGAACTTTTACACTGTGCTTGCTTTCTCCCAGCAAAGCCCTTCACTCTGAGGGACACTGGTCTAGAATATGCTACTCAGATTTTCCAGGAGCTTTTGTAATTCCAAACGAACAAGTCCACAGCAAAGTCTTGTTGTGAATGGGGGCTTTGTTCGTGAGGCTGTTTCTGGAAACACCTGGCTCTTTGTTACCCATTGCACAAAAGGCTGAAACATGAATTTATTCTTGTGCTTTTATTTTCAGAGTCTTCATTCCTCCAGCCTCTCCTTTCTCCAAGAAATGTATGAAGCTTTGTCAGTGACCCTGCCAGGTGGGCTCTGCATGCCTCTGGTGGCAAACCTGTGAAGCCCTACCAACATATGTCCCCCGGCAGTGTGCTCCATTGCCTATCTTTTTACTAGATCCATATTTTCCCAATTTCTTCATGTTCTTTCAATGGCATTTTTTTCTCCCTATCCAGCAGGGAGTGGAATCCTCTGTCCAGAGAATGTAAATAACAGCTGTTTCCACTCCATTTGCACTTATATCCTTAACACTTCCAAATAGATTATTTCTAGCAGCTTTCACAATCTAGTCTAAATTCCTCCTTAGTCAGAGGTACTAGTGAGATGTTAACAGAATTCCTTGGGGCTGCCCGATGGGAAAGAGGCAGCAACAATGAAATTCCCCAAACAATTGATCTGTTGTGCTGCTGACAGACTAAAGCAGCAAATTGAAGCATATCTTGAAAGCTCCTTGTGCATTTTCAGGATCAATTCCTTGGGCAGAGAGTACACCAGGTAAGGAGATGCACTGTTGAAAATTTCTGTGCTGAACTGGTGGTGTAATTCTAGCAAAATAAATTTATCACAGGAGTGCAGCTGAAAAGGGGAAAAAAAAAACAACCTGGCAAGCTGTATGAAGTGAAAAGCTTGTTTGCCAGGGTCATTTGGTTTGAAGTGAAGCTCTTGCGTCCTGAGACAAACTGAGACCTATCTTCTTGGGGTTTTTTTTACACCACGGTTTTCTTTTGTGGGCATTTCACTAGCCCTGAGATGGGAACACAACATTTTTATTTGGTGGTGCCTAAAGGAAGATTGTAAGAATGATGTCCTATTATTGTTTTGTTGTTGTGTTTTTTTTCCCTCCAGAAAACTTTGAAAGCCTTTCACCTCATTATTTTGCTAAATGACTCAACTGCTTTAGATTTCTTTGATCCTCTGAAGGCTGAGAATTGCAGCACATTGACATTTAGTGACCTTTGCTGTGGTTCATTTGCTCCGTGTGGAAGGTTGAAGATACTTTCTCTTAGATCCAGATTTTGTTTGAAGTTACAGAAATGCACTTTCTCTTCTGCCTGTTTGCTTATCCAGAAGAAAAATCCTTTTTATTTTTACAGGAGTCTCAACTAGGGCATCTATCCAAACTGGACTGGACAATCTTGATGATTCAGATTATTTAGAGAGTAGTAATTGTCTGTATGAGTTGCTGGTTTTGCATATCTGGACAAGCCTGTAGCAGACTCATTCAGGCTTGGTAGTCTGAACAAAGACAGTCTGAGCTCAGGTCATCTGTAAAAACTATGGGTCCCAGCTACCTGATTTCAGGGGGTAGGCTTGTATTTAAAATTTAAATTTTGATGCAAAGAGGCTTTCCTTGCATTCACCCTGGCTGGAGATAGTTCCTTACAGAGCAGACCCCTATATTCACACCCTTCCTTCAACTCTGAAGCCCCTCTACACCTAACATGTCATCCTGATTTTGTTTTTTGTGTATCTTTTAGCTTGGAGTATCTGAAATTCCATGGAACTGCCCTGCAGCTTGTGAGGATGGTGCTTCCTTAGCCTGAAAGTGAGGGTAGGTATTCCATGTTTGGGGCTGTGGTGATACTTGAGGGTGCACAGCCAGCCTGACCAGTTCAGAGAGCATGCAGTGAGGGTCCAGCAAGATGTGATCCTGGGAGTGGTGCTTGGTGCACCCTCTCCCTGCAGGGCTGTTGCTTTAAAAGAGGGCAAGGTGGAACAGGAGCAAGTAACAGAGGTGTGGGGGATCAGCAGCCAGAGCTTGAGCTTGCTCCCCAGCCTGCAGCAGGAAGGATGTGCTCAGAGGGACCCAGAGTGTCCTATCTGCTGCATTCTTGGGAAGTAGCAAATGAACCCAGATTGAAACCAGCCAAGTCTGAAAATCACAACAACAAAAAAATAAACCCAGAAGTGATGTGGTTATGCCACTGTATTCCAACTAGTAACTAATTAACTAATTGCAGGTCCAGGAAGACTTTTTCCAGGCATTAGTTTTATTATTCAGCTGAAATCCTCAGTGTGTCTCAACCAAAGCAGAAGGCAAAGAGCACTGCTGCAGCACAGCTCCTAAAGAGGCTGACTTCTGCAAACTGCTCACAGAAATACAAGTGTGAGTGATGAGAGAACCCAGCAGCATTTAAGAGACAAAGATCTTTACATGAAACTATAAAACGCCCTTTTGTGGCATTAGTGAGTAGGAAATATGTCTGTACACTAGGGTTACACTATAATTAATCTGTCACTTAGGTTAATTTTTGTTCTACAAAAATTGATGTTGGCTTGATGCAGTAGCCTAAATTAAGTCACTTTTCACTGTTCATTTAAAAATTTCCATGACACTTTCCCATGATGGTAAAACTTCTCTGTTTTGGCAGAAGAGATGCTAAAAACCAGCTCTTTCAGAATGTTTTTTTTCCCAGTATACCTCTTATTTTGGTGGTAGGGAGATTCTTTTGCTGAGAAATTGAAATCTTTGATAAGCATTTGCTGGCCTTACTTAAAAGGGTTAGCTGCTGCTGCTCCAGGACTGGTTTTCATCCTGACAAGCAGTAAAGCTGACTATAAGCACAACTGTTTTCTGTATTTCTTGCTTACTTCATTTTTCAGAATGACTAATAGGAAAAGTTTCTCAGTCCTGTTGGCCATTCCAACCTTCTGTGTTTCCTCTAGGTGTTGAAAACCTTAGGGATGTATTATAATTTCTCACCTGTACCCTGGCACTTAATAAAGTGGTAGTCCAGGCCATAAACTTCAGCTTCTCTAGAACCCATGCAATGCCAAATTGCTGACCGAAGATGTCATTTGGGCCCTGCGGCTTCCACATAGCTCCCACCTTGTGATGTGCAGCGTCCTAACTGTGATGAGGGAATGGCTTTCAGCTAGAGGAAGGTAGATTTAGACTGGATATTGGGAAGAAATTCTTTCCAGTGAGGGTGGGGAGACACTGGAACAGGTTGCTCAGGGATGTCCCTTCCCTGGAGGTGTTCCAAGGCCAGGCTGGATGAGGCCTTGAGCAACCTGGGCTGGTGGGAGGTGTCCCTGCCCATGGCAGGGGGTTGGAACTGGATGATCTTGAAGGTCTCTTCCAACCCAATCCATTCTATGAACAGCTGTAATTATACCCAGTGGAGCTAACAGAAATGCAGTAGTGGTAGTGAAGTACTAGCAAAGCACTGGGACTTGTAGTGGAGCTGCAGAAATGCTGTGCTCCAGTGCAGCACCAGAGCCAGCAGCTGAAATTCAGACCTGTTACAGCAGTTAAGGGAGAAGAAGGGAACTCTCTTAGAGGTAGGGCTGAGTAACTAGGGAGCAGGAAGAGAGGGATGGATGTGTGGGTGGATAACTGCTCTCTCCATTACAGGCATGAGGAACTGAAGCACAGACACAAAATTTGTCACACAGGTGCACCGGCAGTTGGGTCCTACTCACAGCCCACTGTTGGCTCATTCTTTTCCAGACAAGGAGGGTGGAGCTTTTTGTTGTATTCATAGAATGGTTTGGGTTGGAAGGCACCTTAAATGTCATCTACTTTTAACTCCCTGCCATGGGCAGGGTAAACTTCCACAGTCCTGCAGAACAACTTGGGACTCCAACCACTTTCAGACCTTCGAGGGAGTCCCTTTTTCTGAAGTCCCTACAAATTCTATTAGAGAGGAGCTAGGGCATATGTCTCTCAGCTGCAGCTAGGGCCTGTCTGTGTTTCAATTTGCTGCCTTAGCCAAGCGCCTGTGGTTTTAGGCAGACCCAGTTGTTGCCAGGCAAGATCGCCGCCTCGTGGCACTCCCGCGGAACTGCAGAGAGAAAAGGCAGAAAACCTGCTGCTGTCACGCTTCCTTTTTTAGTTTAGGTCTAACTAGAGGAAGGGAAAGAACTTTGTTTTCACTAGGACATCAGGATCGGTTGAACTGCGATTTAAACGCTCAACATTTTAATACTTGACTGAATAATATCATGCTAGCAAGCAAAGCCCAAAGGGACTTTGAGGTATTAAAAGTATATCAATCGGTGAGAGATCCAAAGGTTATACTACCTACAACAGAAAGTTTGAAA
Organism: Ramphastos sulfuratus; assembly: GCA_013399055.1. NCBI lineage: Eukaryota > Metazoa > Chordata > Aves > Piciformes > Ramphastidae > Ramphastos > Ramphastos sulfuratus. The sequence goes on along the minus strand of WBNM01017801.1, from coordinate 66,337 downwards.
CACTTCACTTTCAACATCCCTTCAGGTACTGGAAGGCCTCTAAGGTCTCTCCAGAGCCTGCTGCAGGCTAAACAGCCCCAGCACTCAGCCCATCCCTGCTGCAGAGGTGCTCCAGCCCTCTGATCATCTTCATGGCCTCCTCTGGACCCACTCCGCTAGTTTGATGTCCTTCTTGTGTTGGGGTACCAGAACCAGACACAATGCTCCAGGTGGGGTCTGCCTCCTCACCTATGGAGTAGCAGTTGGACTCCATGACCAGGTGGTTGTCATCAGCCTCCTTACCCCCTGGGTCTGGGCAACAGCCACAGCAAGTAGAGGTGGTGTCAGAAGAACAGTTCAGAGCTGAAGGTGGAGATGTCTTCAGGGAGGTTTCCACTGGGGATACTTTGACTAGTTTCAACAAGTATGTAAAGGCAATCCTTTCACACATGTCCAACACTGATTAAATGAAATTCAAGGAATAAAAATGTTATTTGGTAATAACTTTGGAAAAAGACGTGTTCTTTATACCACCAGTCAACAGACTTCATGGTACTCAGCTGCTAGCACAATCTGTAAGCAACACATGCTGGCAAATGGTGCTAAACTGACAGAAGAAACAAGAGCTTTCCTAGCTCCTCCAGGTTGCCTTGCAAAGGAAATACAGCCACAGTGTGCGAGAGAATTATTTTCTGAGTATTAGGACCTCCTAAGAAGCCTTACTGAAGTCCCTGGGATCTCTCCAGGGGCATCAAGCTTGCTCCTTCTGTCGGAAGCCTGATGCCTCAAACTGTAGACTAAATCCTTTTTTTGGAGGAAAAAAAGCTTGGTGACATAGAATGCTGTAAAAGCACAAACACTTAACCACTGCAAAATGCTAAACTCACAGAAGTAGCCACATTTCCTGAATTCAAAGCATTTTTTACACTAAAGGGCCAATCCTCCCTCCTAGGTGAGCTAGAAAGAGCTGGGAGTCTTCTCACCAATCCTCTTGCTGAGGCCAGGAAGTCCTCTTGCCCTGAGCTGCAGCTTTTCTCATTTATATGCAGCTATCACATCCTCGCTGGACTGCACTTGGGATGGGGTTAAAACAAAACCACAAATGCCCACAGAAGTAGGCTCAGGTCTTTGGGAATGCTGGGTGATTTGAGTTGGCACACCTTGGAAGCTGCAATTTAACCAAGCTGGCCAGTGGTTCAATCCATGGCGGCAGCCTTAAGTACAATCACTTGGTTGATGCAGGAGTCAACATATGGACTCAGATACTGCAGCAGTGTAACGGAAGTAAAAGCATTGCCTTGTTTCCATAAACACCTCACACTGTCTGAGCAATGCTGCTTGGTGACTTCCTCACTGTTCCATTTCAGTTAGCAGATTTCTTTAAAAAAATGCACTTCCTAAACCAGCCCCAAACCCTCATGTGCCCAGTTCTAGATGTCCCATCTGTCACATCCTTCAGCTGACCCATGATCAGCCTCTTGAGTTAAAGTAGGGTGCTCCAGCACCACTTCCATCCTGCTCTAAGGCCAGCACATGGGATTCTTGCTTCAGGGGTGCAGTTATCTTGTCTTGCTGTCAGCTATTCAAGCAGAAAATAGCAGTCCAATTCACTTCTGGATGTTACAGTGATAGCACTGACACAGAGCTGCCAAATCTCTCTCATTTTTATTTCCAATCAGGATGGACAGCAAAGTGCTGATAAGAAGTCCTCTTAACTAGCGGTCTTTAGGAGGATTAGGATTCTTGCGTCTTCTGTGGTACCTGGAAGAGAAAAAAGGCTGCAGTGAGTGCAAGCTTTGGAGTCTTTGATTCTCCTGATCTCCTCCAGACCACTCGCTGGGGCAAAGGAGGTTACACAAGGTGCAGGAGCAGAAGCCATCACCCCTTATTAGATGTCATCCCTGTTGTTCATGGGGTTACATAATGCTGCTTGTTTCCCTTGCTGCATCTGCTGCAAGCACACAGTAATCCAATCAGTTCTACAGCTGAAGAGGTACAAAGGCTGCTGTTTGCTCTTAGCCCTTTGTCTGAAGTTAATTTTATTACATGGTCAGCTTTTCCTTTGACTGAAGTGATTGCTACAGAACAAAAAAGACTTGATGTTTCAAGGAATTCTGCCAGCCTGTGCATTAAACAGTGTAAGATTTTGCAGGCAAACCAACCCCCAAACTGATCCCTATTTTCCTCTTAATTGCACACCCTAAACCAATGAAGATCCTGTTTCATGCTCATTACAGTGACAGCTACCCTTTGGCTAGAGAAGGTTCTACAATTTCATTCTTTGTATCTACAGAAAAAAAAAAAGTAATAAAAGTAATAAAAATATTCCCAGGTATTCTGCCTGTATCGAGTCTCCACAGCTATAAATTAGCAGCTACCAAAAGGCGTAACACCAGGAACTGGAAAGGATTAAAACAAACCAGGAGGCCATTTGTTTGAAGTGGTGGATCTGGATGCATCCAGCTCCTCTTCTAGGCTCAGTCTCACATCTTTGTACCTCTCTCCTCCCAGCTTTTGCATAGGGATGTCTGCTGCAGCTTTAACAAATCACCTATAGAGGCAGCTAACTAGGTGGTATGGAAGATTCCTACTCTGACAATTGCAAACTGCTGACACTGAGGGGCTGGAGCATGTCCAAAGAAGGGCAGTGAAGCTGGTGAAGGGTCTGGAGGACAGGGCTGGGGAGGAGCAGCTGAGGGAACTGGGGCTGTTTAGTGTGGAAAAGAGGAGCCTGAGTGGGACTCTCTCTAACTCCCTGAAAGGAGGCTGCAGCGAGGTGGGGGTTTGGTTCTTCTCCCTGGTATCAGGTGAGAGGAGAGGAAATGTCCTGAAATTGTGCCTGGGGAGGGTTAGGTTGGAGATGAGCAAAAATTTCTTTGCTGCAGGAGTGGTCAGGGACTGGCACAGGCTGCCCTGGGAGGTAGTGGAATCCCCATCCCTGGAGGTGTTCGGGAAAGGTGTGGCCATGGCACTTGGGAACATGGTTTAGTGGCCGTGGTGGTGGTGGGCTGATGGTTGGACTCTGATCTTGGAGGTCTTTTCCAACCAAACCAAACCAAACGAACAAACAAAAAATCACCACCACCCCCCTGCTGAGGCTATCAGAGCAGTAGCATTACAAAAGCTTTCCCAAACCACCTTCCCTTTCCACAACATTGCACTGAACAGTTTATGTAGGAGCCCAGGTGCTTGTCTCCTATACTTATCCTAGGCTGCATCTAGTCCTCAGATCATTCCTGTATCTCCTCCTGCATTCCCCAGGAAGAAGCACTGAAGACACTTACTGCCCCACAGGGTACCAGCGATGCTTTGTGGTGTAAAACATTTTGCTGAGCTCTTCCATCGTGGGACCTGTCTTGTTCTTCAGCTCGTCCACATTCAGTCGGGCTTTCAAAACTTGATCAAGGGTTTCCTCTTTATTGTCCACTGGGTCTGGCCTTGGGATGGGCTATGGAAAGAGTACTGCATGAATTTCTTTCTCTTTTTTTTGGAGAGAAATGCCCAAAGCCAAGCTACACAGACAGCATTACCACTGACTCTGAACAGCTGAACCCAAAGGAATACAGGAAAATGGCTGTAACTGCAAAGGCTGTTCACTGCCCCCCAACCTCCTCCACCCCAAACACAAGCACTGTGGAGCAGATGACCAATTACTGCAGGTGCTAGAGTTGATCACTCTGCCCTACAACCAGCACTGCTGCCCTCATCATTGCTGATCTCATCTTTACCAGCTGAATCATGAGCATCAGCTCTACTAATCCACAAGCACTCAAATTATTCCTGTTCAGAAATGTATCGAGTGACGATCATCGTCGCTAAAAAAGCTTAGAGATGATTTATACCTCACACAAGAATGGCACTTCCTAATTGTGCATCTGTGAAGACCAAAATGATGCTTCTCAATCTGAAACTAACTCCTTACACTGTCACAAACATTTCCCGGTTTAGTTGCTGACACCTGTTTTTCCCAATCAATTTAAAAACATTACCCAGGCACAGAGTGCTAAAATATTTTAAGTTTTTAATGAAGAATGCTCCAGCTATGGGACCTCCAACACAAGAGGGACAGAGCTGCTACAGCAGGTCCAGAGGAGGGCCACAAAGAGGATGATAAAAGGGGTGAGGCACTTCTCCTACAAGGACAAGCTGGAAGAACTGGGGTTGTTCAGCCTGGAGAAGAGGAGGCTAGAAAAGTCTACCTAGACTTGGTTTCATCAGAGTAAAGAACATATTGTAAAGTACAACTAATAGCTAAAAATTGCATGTTTAAACTTGGGATGGTATTTCTGAACCCAGAGTAGTGAATGGAATGCGAAGCTCAAGCTGAAAATAGCAGCAGCACTTCTGTCACACCCAAGTTTTTAAGCACACCATTTAATTCTGGTTAATTTCCTAGGTGCTGCTTCATCTCAGCACTTCCTACTCTGCAACCTCCCCTTAATTCAACTAAGAACTGGCAGAAGCTGTATTCACAGAATCGGTTGAGTTGAGTCACCACTCACTCACTGGACAGTCTGCTCATCAGGTACTACAAAGTAGCTCAGTGCTTCAAATGTACAAAAAAGATGCTCTCAAGACTCAAAGTTATGAAATCCTTCTGACTTCACAAGAGTGAGAAGTAGAAATGTGTATTTTTGGCCATACTTTTGTATGCTCGTATGGAATCTCCAGCGAAGGGTGGTAGCAGACAATTGTCTTCAGATCTGATGTCACTGCAAGCTCCACTTTGCTATAAAAATTAAAAAAAAAAAAAAGTCTTAAATCATAACCATTTTCAAATGTCATTTTAGACACCATTTTCAGAAGTTCTGAGCAACTGAGCAGCCTGTGTCCCAACAAAACCAGATTTGACCCTGCAATTTTGAGTCCTTAAGAATCTTCTATAAAATAAACCCTTACAAACTAAAGTTTATGATCTTAACTTTTCCTTTCTTTGTGGCTGGTTGTTGGGTTTTTTGACTGAGAGGGAAAAAAAGGACTGAAATCAAGTGTCAAAGTTAACTGGAAATGCAGATTGGAAAAAGAATGTTTAGGATTTCAAATAACTGCATATGAAGGTGTACCAAGAGATGGGGAGAATGACCTCTAACGCCTACAAAAGAACAGGAACCAAGCTCCATTAGGGCTTCCAGCTTTGACATCTAATAAAAGATTCATAGAATGGTTTGTATTGGAAGGAACCTTAAAGATCATCCAGTTCCCCTGCCATGGGCAGGGGCACCTCCCACTAGCCCAGGTTGCTCAAGGCCTCATCCAGCCTGGCCTTGAGCACCTCCAGGGAGGGGACATCCACAGCCTCCGTGGCCAACCTGTGCCAGTGTCTCCCCACCCTCACTGGAAAGAATTTACTATGAAGATGATGAGCACAATGAACAAAAAGTCCTGAGAGGTTCCTGAGGGAGTAGGACTCCCCTCTCACCTCCTTCCTTCCCAACTTCCATGATACAGTAGCCTCCTAAAACCCTGTACTACAGCTGCTGAGTCCCTCGCTACATTGGGATCAGCTTTTCTGGTCCCAAGTCTCCCATGCAGCAGCATAAAAACACCTGGACATTGTGACTACTCTTAGCTACTTTTGCTCCTCCACCAACAGAAGTGGAGGGGTGCTGGGATTATCACCACATTTAAAATGACTCCTGATAGATTTTTAATTATACTTGTTTAAAAAAAAAAAATCACAAAAGCAGTTTCACACTTATGACTGGAAATGGCACTTCAGTTAAAATTAGCACATTTATCCCCAACTGGCAGATGATGTATTTGATACCATTATATGACCACATCAAGACAGAGAAAGTCTCTGGCATAAGCATGACACGAGAAGGACACATATCAAAGCAGTCTGAAGTACCAGTTGTAGTCTTCAGGGAGAACAGAGTAGGTAGATTTATGGCAAGCACGATCCATGACTCCACCTGCAAAATGCAAAGCAACAAACCCCCATGAAACACATAGTAATGTAAAAACAAACCTCATCCAGCATGGCCTTGAACCCCTCCAGGGAAGGAGCATCCACAGCCTCCCTGGGCAACCTGTGCCAGTGTCTCACCACCCTCATAATAAAGAACTTCTTCCTAATGTCCAATCTAAACTTGCTTTGCTCTGCTTTAAAACCACTGCCTCTTGTCCTGTCATCACAGGCACTTATCAAAAGTCCCTCCCCAGCTTCCCTGGAGCCCCTTCAGGTCCTGGAAGTCTGCTGTAAGGTCTCCCTGGAGCCTTCTCTTCTGCAGGCTGAACAGCCCCAGCACCATGTGCCTTGAACCCCTCCAGGGAAGGAGCATCCACAGTCTCCCTGGGCAACCAGTGCCAGTGTCTCGTCTCCCCTCCCACCTCCCTGTCCCCAGAAAGAATTTCTTCCTAATTGGTCTCAGTCTCCCCTCTTCCAGCTCAAAGCCATTACTTCTCATCCTGTCACTCCCAGCCCTCCTCAAAAGTCCCTCCCCAGCTCTCCTGTAGCCCCTTTCAGGCACTGGAAGGCTGCTTAAGTTCTCCCTGGAGCCTTCAGCAGGCTGAACAGCCCCAATTCTCCCAGCCTGTCCCCACAGGAGAGGTGCTCCAGCCGTCTATCATCTCCATCACCTCCTCTGTTCATGTTAAGTAATGAGATTTTACTGCAGCCTTTCCTCACCACCGTTTTTAAGTCTGAAAAAAAAAGTTCAATCTTCAAATCTCCTCAGTGGTAAGAGGGGCAGTAATTACTAGCTAATTCATTAGAGGAGCATCATATGTGGACCATGGCAGCTTTAAAAGCAAAAAAATACCCACCAAACTAAGATATCCTTTAATTATTAACAGAGAATGCAGAATATCAGACTTGATTCTGATCTAATAAATTTCACCTCTTGCTTCCCATCCTTTGAACAGTAAAGAGGCTCTCAAAGAACAACTTTAATGCAGAACTTGTGCAGTGTCACAGCTACTCACTCTGCAGCAGGGTCTGCTTACAGCTTGCCACTGAATGCATCCGAAGGAAGCTGGAGCATGCAGCTCTAAGTGATGCTGCCATGCTGGCAGCAGAGAGGAAATCAGTCCTGGACAATATGGAATTCAAACAGAGACCATGGCTGCAGAACACCCTCTGAAAGAAAAGAGTTTGATAATTGTTCACTGTACAAAAGCCTGGCAATTTCATTTCCTTAATATCTTAAGGGTAAATAAAATTGGAGCAGCACATTCTTCATCATTTGTCAGCTGTTTGGATGTCCTCAGAAGGTTGGACCAGAGGATCCTTGAGGTCCCTTCCAACCTGGCATTCTGTGATTCTTTTTATTATTATTTAAGATACTGACACTTTAATAGTCAACTGTGGTACAAGACTCTATTTACTGAGGCATTCTTTAAACCAACATAGAATCAACCAGGCTGGAAGAAACTTCCAAGCTCATCCAGTCCAACCTATCACCCAGCCCTATCCACTCAACTAAACCATGGCACTAAGGGCCCCATCCAGTCTTTTCTTGAACACCTCCAGCGATGGTGACTCCACCACCTCCCTGGGCAGCCCATTCCAATGCCAATCAGTCTCTCTGTCAAGAACTTCCTCCTAATACCCAGCCTGAACCTCCCCTGGCACAACTTGAGACTGTATCCACTCATTCTGTTGCTGGTTGCATTAACTTCAAAAAAACTTAGTTAACTTGGTTAACTTCCAAGTGTGGTTCTTCTCATGGTTTGTCTGCTGCTACTCACTCACCTAAGTTTTGCATCCTTGTTCCTGCAAGCTCCCCAGAATTATTCCTGAAACATCCTTTCCCTCTTCACAATGTAAATGTCATCACTCAGTATCAAAATACAAGTGCTTAAAATTAACACTTGCTGTAAAATCAGAGAACTGTTTGGGTTGGAAAAGCCCTCCAGGATCACTGAGTCCAACCTTCAACCCAACACCACCATGGCCATTAAAGGAGGTCCCAAAGTGCCATGGCCACACCTCTCTTGAACACCTCCAGGGATGGGGACACCACAACCTCTCTGGACAGCCTGTCTACATGCATCTGTCCCCAAACCACTGCATGTAAAAGCTACAAAACCATTTAGAATACCTTAATTATTACCCCAAATTTCACAGAAGCAGAAAGACACAGAAATATTTTTCCATTTGTCTACAGGAAAAAAAAATTGCTTTGAAAATCTTACAATGATGTTTAGAGACAGTTTAAAGACATAAAGAACAAAAAAAAAAGGAAACAAGACTTCTTTAAACCTACTTCATATTTAACACCTCAGAACGTCACCAGACTGTGTGTTTCCAATTTGCACAAATAATTATCCAGCATTTTCTTTACTTGTGGCAAATGCTACTTAAGGCAGTGAATACCACACAGTACCTACAGGCCTGCTCCCAATTTGCCCTTGAAAGCTCATTAACAAAAACAAGGTGTGAAGAACAGGGTGGCTCGGCAGTGAGTTCTCAAAGGACAAGCGCCGGCCCTTTCTCAGCTTCTCAAGGACCTTTACAGCTCAAATCGGGGCATTCCTTTCTTTAAGCCTGCACACAGGAAACTCTTAAAGGCCTGCCAGCAACAGACCCGATACTTCCATTACATCCGTCAAAGCAAACAATGAGCACCCCTTATTGGAAGAGACTTGCAGGCCACTAAAAAACAAACAAACCAAAAAACAAACCACCAACCAAGAAAAAAAAACCTAAGCGCGATTAGATTTAACCCCTTTAAGCATATAAATTCCCTTGCTCTGACCCACTAGCGTGTGGTTTCCCTACACCAGTCCCGCTTACGTTGTCGTTAGCTACGAAGAGAAGCTGGGGAGGGCTGCACAGCGCGGCCCTTCCGCGAAGCAGCCCTGGCGCTCGGTGGCCTGGCCCTAGGCTGCCCGGGACAGTCTGCCGATACAAGGCCTTTCGCGGCGCAGAGCCCCGGCTGCAGCCGCTACCAGAAGGGAACCGCCACGGCCCGCTCCCTTCTTCCCTTCTCTCTTGCTTTCCTCCCTCCCTGCCCGCAACGGTTACCTGTGCGGACGTCTCCACTCACCTTAGCACTCCGCTAATGGCCATGAAACCGGAAGCGCCACAACAGCTTCCGATTCCGGCGGCGCTCGTCCCGCGGTATGCCGGGAGATGCAGTGCGAGCCTGCGGGGCCTGCCCCGCGCCGCCACCGCCTCCCNCCAGGCTGGATGAGGCTGTGGACAGCCTGATCTAGTGTGAGGTGTCCCTGCCCATGGCAGGGGGGGTTGGAACTGGATGATCCTTGTGGTCCCTTCCAACCCTGACTGATTCTGTGATTCTATGATCTTCAGCGTTCTCTCACATTGCTGCATGGGATATGGTTTGCAATGGTCATTGCAGGTTGTGAGCAATCTTCTGTACCTTGTGGGAGCTCACTGACACCTTCATTCTGGAACCTTCATTCACTAAAAAGCCTTCAGTAGTTTTTTGAGATTCCCTGATTTTATACCCTCATTGCAATTAGAGGTAATCATTCTTAGTATATCTGTGTTGTGGTTTAACTGTGCCCCTGTACTGGCCACTGGTGAGGCTGCACCTCAAATACTGGGTTCAGTTTTGGGCCCCTCACTGCAAGAAGGACATTGAGGGGCTGGAGCAGGTCCAGAGATGGGCAACAAAGCTGGGGAAGGGTCTGGAGAACAGAGCTGGGGAGGAGCAGCTAAGAAAGCTGGAGGTGTTTAGTGTGGAGAAGAGGAGGCTGAGGGAGAACTCATTGCTCTCTGTTGTCCCTGAAAGGCTGCAGTGAGGTGGGGGTTGGGCTCTGCTCCCTAGTCTCAGGTGACAGAAGGAGAGGAAATGTCCTGAAATTATGTCAGGGGAGAGTTAGGTTGGAGATGAGGAAAAAATTCTTTGCTGCAGGAGTGGTCAGAGACTGGAACAGGCTGCCCAGGGAGGTGGTGGAGTCCCCATCCCTGGAGACTCCACCCAGGAAAGGTGTGGCCATGGCCCTTGGGGCCATGGTTTAGTGGCCCTGGTGGTGCTGGGTTGCAGGTTGGACTGGATGATTTTGGAGAGCTTTTCCAACCCAAACAATCATATGATTCTATGAATTCTAACCCCAGCTGACAACTAAGCACCACATAGCTACTTAAACCCTTCCCTTTTGGTTTGATGTGGGAGAAAATTAGAAGAGTAAAAAAGAAACTTCCTGAGCTGGGCTAAAGACATTTCCATAGGCAAGGCAAAACAAGGTATTCATTCACTGCCTCCCATGAGTAGGCAGGTGTTCAGCCTCCTCAAGGGAAGCAGGGAAGACAAACACCACAACTCTGAATGTCCTCCTGATGATGATGTCATATGGCATGGCACATCCCTTTAGTCAGCTTGGGTCCAGCTGTGTCCCCTCCCAACTTCTTGTGCTCCCCAACCTACTCACTGGTGGGATAATGCGAGAAGCAGAAAAGGCCTTGACTCTGTGTAAGCACTGCTCAGCAGGAACCAAAACATCCCTGAATTGTCAGCACTGTTTGCAGCACAAATCCAAAACATAGCCTTGTTCTAGACTGAAGAAAATGAACTGTGCCAGCCAAAAGCAGCAGGTGATGTAAGGATTTCTTGTGGAAATGTGTGCTTCTAACTCACCAGTGCAATGGCAAATGTTGTAACTTAAATCCTGCTTCTAAAAGGTTGCAGCTGAAGGCACTGTTTTTGTTGTTTTAAAACTAAACCAAATTCTCTGTTAAAGCCTCCAGACTATTTTTAGCTGGTCTCTATAAGAAGGGTTTTTAGCAGACAGTAGATGAGGTCTATCTCTTCCCTGACACATAATGTTCTGCAAGCCTATTCTTAGAAGCATGCTCTGACAGATTACAACTTTCTGGTAGAGAGAGGGGAATTGCTTAAGGACAGCTCAGAAGTGTGTCTGCACACTTCTGCATGTCTGCAGAAGAGGTTATTAATAACTGCCAAAGGCCTTGCTTGCTTCAGCACATTGTAGACAGCAAGGAGGAGAGCTGCTTGCCCTGTGCTGGCTCAACAGAAAGGAGCTGCTGCTCTCTATTTACTGTGTGGACACTGTGGAGGCACTCATGGTGGAAGTACAGGGCTCAGAGAGCTGGGATCAGTGGGGCAGAGTCTAGTTAGAGGCCTGTGGCTAGCGGTGCCGCCCCGAGGTTAGTGCTGGGTCCAGCTCTATTCAGTGTATCCATTAATAATCTAGATGAGGGGACCCTCAGCACATTTGCTGGTGACACAAAGCTGTGCTGCTGACACACCAGGAGGTTGTGCTACATGCAGCATGACCTGGACAGGCTGCAGAGGGAGAAATAAGTGAAATTGAGTAAGGACAAGCACAGGCTGCTGCACCTGGGGAAGAACGACCCCGTGGACCAGTACAAGTTGGGGACTGAGCAAGTGGAGAGCAGCTCTGGGGAAAAGGACCTTGGAGTCCTGGTGGACAACAGGGTGGCCAAGAGCCAGCAATGTGCCCTTGTGGCCAAGAAGGCCAAGGGCATCTTGGGGTGCATCAGGAAGAGTATGGCCAGCAAGTCAAGGGAGGTTCCCCTGCCCCTCTGCTCTGCCCTGCTGAGATCACATGTGGAGTATTGTGTCCAGTTCTGGGCTTCCCAGTTCAAGAAGGACAAGGACTTGCTGGAGAGAGTACAGCAAAGGGCTACAAAGATGCTGAGAGGATTGGAACAGCTCTGGGATGAGGAAAGCTGAGAGAATTGGGGCTGTTTAGTCTGGACAAGAGCAGCCTGAGGGGGATCTCATCAGTGCTGATCAATACTTCAAGGGTGGGTGTCAGGAGGATGAGACCAGGCTTTGTTCAGTGGTGCCCAGGGACAGGACGAGGTGTGACAGGCACTGACTGGGACATTAGAAGTTTCATCTAAACATGAGGAGGAACTTCTTTAATTTAAGAGTGAGGGAGCACTGGACAAGCTGCCCAGAGTGGTTGTGGACTCTTCTTCTCTGGAGACATTAAAAAGCCACCTGGATGTGTTCCTGTGTGACCTTCTCTAGGTGAACCTGCTTTGGCAGGGGGATTGAACTCGATCATCTCCCTTCCAGCTCCTGGCATTCTGTGATTCTGCATTGATGATGCATTGCAAACTTGTGAAACCCAGAGAAGTTTAGTTTCTGAGTTTCTGTCTGGCTGAAGCAAAACTCATCATCTCTTCTTCCTCAAACAGCGAGATACAGACTTGCCCAGCACATACTCCAACAGGCAAAGCAGCTGCCCTGGAGCTGGGCACCAAATGCTGTGCACAAGTGAGGGGAGGGCTGTACTGATTTGCTCTATTTTAGGAGCACAAATGCATCAATCAAACCTGGCATCTGGACTAGTGTGGGGTTTGTGTGAGCACATCCCCACACCCCCTTAAGGGAAATGAGCAACTGAGGCCTAGCTCTTCTGCCTCTTTTGCTGCAGCATTGTGTTTAGGAAATAGTTTTTGAGTAAAACTGTTCAGGCTGCTCATTAGATATATAAGAATATAAGAAATACTTCACTTTTTTTTTTTTTTCCCCCATAGAAACTGATGTTGCAAAATCTTCCAGGAAGAAGCATTTGGTTTCCTTTTTTTCTTTCAAGCTGGAGTAGAAAAGGTACTGTACAGTCATATCTGGGAGTGAGGCTGAATTTGTGAATGGATAGGGTTTGTTTTGTTGCAAAGATTGTGTCTGAACAATAGGTCCTAGGCTGGGGCAGTCCTCAACATCAATCCAAGCTGGGGGTGAGGAGATTGAGAGCAGCCCTGCAGGAAAGGACTTGAGGGTGCTGGTGGGTGAGAAGCTGGACAGGAGCCAGTAATAGGCACTGGCAGCCCAGAAGGCCAAGGGCAGCCTGGGCTACATCCAAAGCAGTGTGGGCAGAGATGGAGAGAGGGGATCCTGCCCCTCTGCTCTGGTCAGACCACTGCAGGGCTGTGTTCAGCTCTGGGGCCCCCAGCACAAGAGAGACATGGAGCTGCTGAAGAGGGTCCAGAAGAAGGCCATGAAGATAATCAGGGGGCTGGAGAACCTCTGCTATGAGGACAGGCTGGGAGAGTTGGGGCTGTTCAGCTTGGAGGTGATGGAGTCCCCATCCCTGTAGGTGTTCAAGAAGCATGTGGCCATGGCACTTTGGGACATGATTTAATGGCCGTGGTGGTGTTAGGTCATTGGTTGGACTTGATGATCTTGGAGGACTTTTCCAAACACAACAATTCTCTGATTCTGTGTAAACAACAGGTGACAAATCTGAAGTGCCTGGTCTGGTCATATACAAACCAAATAATTTGTGCTCCTGTTGACCACTGGAGTTCAAGGATACAAAATGATGTCTCTAGTCAAGGAATTATTTAATAAAAAAGATAAAATCAAAAGTTATTTGTCACAGTAAAAGCAGCCCATTCTGCTGCCTTCCTGCAATTACAACTCTACTTCAAACCCCAGATTGCAGAGAGTGCTGTGAGGAGGAAGTGAGATTAGTCAGCCACAGGCTCAGCTGGCCTGGGTGCACCCACTCAGTGAGCAACTCAATGACAGCCAAAGCTGTCACAGGAAGCTGGTCAGCAGCTGTGTTGAATTGTTCTGGCAGTATTAATTGCATCACTGTCATTATTTGATTACCTTTTGTGCCTGGGGCAACGCTGCAGAGCACTTTGTTGGCAACAGGATGGGTGCTTAAGTTTGTTCTCAGAACTGCTCTAGCCCCAGTTACAATGCGATGGTCACGGATTTGTGGGAGGGGGATTCATGGAATGGTTTAGGTTGGAAGGGACAATAAAGCTTATCCAGTTCCAACCCCCTGCCATGGGCAGGGACACCTCCCACCAGCACAGGTTGCTCAAGGCCTCATCCAGCCTGGCCTTGAACAGCTCCAGGGAGGGGACATCCACAATCTCCCTGGCCAACCTGTGCTAGTGTTTCCCTGCACTTACTGGAGAGAATTTCTTCCTAGTCTCCAGTCTCAGTCTCCCCTCTTCCAGCTCAAAGCCACTGCCCCTTGTCCTGGCACTCCAAGCCCTTGGAAAAAGTCCCTCCCCAGCTCTCCTGTAGCTCCCTTCAGGTACTAGAAGGCTGCACTGAGGTTCCCTGAAGCCTTCTCATCTCCAGGCTGAATAACCTCAACTTTCCCAGCCTGTCCCCACAGGTGAGATGGCCCAGCCCTTTATGCCCCTCCTTTCGTCCAACAGCTCCAGGTCCTTCTTGTGCTGTGGGCCTCAGAACTGGAGGTGTGGTCTCAGCAGAGCAGAGGGCCAGAATCCCCTCCCTGTGCTGCTGCTCTCCCTGCTCTGGATGCAGCCAGCACACAGCTGCCTGCTGGGCTGCCAGTGCTGGCTCCTGTTGGATTTTTCACCAACTGACACCCCTGGGTCCTTGTCCTCCAGACTGCTTTCATGCCACTCCTTGCCCAGCACAGGCTTGTACTTGGGATTGCCCCAACCTTTATTTTCACAAATGGTATTTTCACAAAAGAAAAAAAAAAAGTTGCTGAAACACTGCAGGTTTTGCCACACCACATTTGCAGCACTACTTTTCCTTTCTCCTTTTCTCCTCTCCGTATCCCCTCCCAAGCCCTCCAAGAAACTTTTACATTTTTTGAAGTGGTTTTAATGACATTTTCATGTGTTCAGGGGTATTATGTTTAATGGTTGTGCTGGCTTGTGGCTGGCAGAGTTCATTTTCTCCACCATCCAGGATGGGGCTCGGTTTGGATTTGTGCTGGAAACAGTGCAGATAACTCAGGGATGTTTTGGTTCTTGCCAAGCAGTGCTTACACAGAGTCAAGGCCCTTCCTGCTCCTCACACCATCCTACCAGCAGCAGGCTAGGGGTGCACAGTAAGTTGGGAGGGGACACAGCTGGAGAGCTGACCCCCAGGGATACTCCATGTTGTATGACATCAAATGCCCATACAAAGAACATTTTGAATCATAGTAGNCAATAAGGTCACCTGGGAGCCTTCTCCTCTCCAGACTGCACAGCCCCAACTCCCTCAGTCTCTCCTCATAGCAGAGCAGCTCCAGCCCTCTGATCATCCTGTACTTTCCAAACATTTGTTTGGAGGGGGGTGGGAAGCTGTGCTCTATTCTGGTGGGAGAGGTTTCACATCTTTTTGTGTAATCTCATCTATCTAAAACTCCCAAACCTCTGAAACCCAAACCCAAAAAGCAACCAAGCAGAAAATTACCAAGACTGCTGCCAGCAGAATCAGACCAGAAGACACTCTGCATCCCCAGGAGGGGGGCCCTAGCAGACTGCATAATATTTTTATTATATATTATTGCTTATTAAATATTTAATGACTCATTGTTTTTTCTAATCCAACAGATGTGC
Source organism: Ramphastos sulfuratus (assembly GCA_013399055.1). NCBI lineage: Eukaryota > Metazoa > Chordata > Aves > Piciformes > Ramphastidae > Ramphastos > Ramphastos sulfuratus. The sequence goes on along the minus strand of WBNM01017801.1, from coordinate 51,126 downwards.
TGTAGACACTTCAGTATCTGTGAAGCTAGGAGAAAACCAGGCTAACATCCAGCATTACCTTAGGAGGGTTGGGGGTTTTTTGCTTCTTTTATAGCTTTTTTGTTTCTAGAGCTCAGCATTTCACCTTTTTAGGTTAGATATAGTAAGCACTGGGAAAGTGCTGAGTATCCAGAAAGATCTCACTTAGACAAAAGGACTCCTTTGATAGTGGCAACAGGTTGTAATAATTAAATAAGAGAAAAATCCACAATAAAAATAGTTCTGTATGTAACTAGGAAGACCACATTTTGCTGAGGGACCACAACTAAACGCATTCATTTCACATGCTAATGTATGCAAATGAATTCATCTGCCTCCACTGCAGAAGGAAGGGGTGTTAATGACAAAACCTTCATGCAGAAAATGTCCTTTTGAGCATTTCTCTTGGTGTGTGTCACTTCAGTGTGGATTTGAGTGACTTCAGAGAAAGTTACACCCTAAAAGTGAGGAGAGCTGCTTAAAGGGTTGAGGATGTGCGCAAGAGTTCAGAGAGATGAAGTTCACAGGTGAAGGGCCTGGAGGACAAGGCTGGGGAGGAGCAGCTGAGGCAACTGGGGTGGCTTAGTGTGGAGAAGAGGAGACTGAGGGGAGACCTCATTGCTCTCTGCAGCTGCCTGAGAGGAGGTTGCAGCCAGGTGGGGGCTGGTCTCTTCTCCCTAATCTCAGGAGATAGAAAGAGAAGAAATGGCCTGAAATTGTTCCAGGGGAGAGTTAGGGTGGAGATGAGGAAGAATTTCTTTGATGCAGGAGTAGTCAGAGGCTGGCACCGGCTGCCCAGGGAGGTGATGGAGTCCCCATCCCTGGAGGTGTTCCAGAAAGGTGTGGCCATGGCACTTGGGGACATGGGATAGTGGCCATGGTGGTGTTGGGTTGCTGGATGGACTGGATTTTCTCAGAGGGCTTTTCCAATCCAACCAATTCTGTGATGACTTTTCATGGATGTAGGTGAGATTTGGCATTTCTGGGGTATTCAACAGCTGAGGATATCAAACAGCAACCTTGGCAACCCTGGACGTGTTAGCTGCATTCTATGGTGCCAATGGCTTAGTGAGAAGGATGGAGAAGGTTTTAGGAAGTCTTGTGGAGAGAGTGAAAGAGTGAGGCGTCCACTCTTCTGACATGTGCTTCCTGGCATCTTAACACTGGAATAGGTTGACCCAGGGAGCTGGTGGAGGCCCCATTCCTGGAAATGTTCAAGGTCAGGCTTGATGGGCCTCTGAGCAACCTGATGTCCCTGCTTAGTGCAGGGGTGTTGGACAAGCTAACCTCTTCCTTCCAACTCAGTGCATTCTGTAACTGCTTAAATGCTAGGATATAGAGGTGCTTGTAGTATCTGTGATGTGTTACAGAGTTCACATTTCTGAGTGTCAGAGAACTGTCCATTCTGGCAGACAGAAATTGCGTACATCATCTCCAATTCCTGTGTTTACACCAGGAGAAAACACTTGACATGGAGTCACAGCACACAGGTTCCTATTGCTGGCTGTGCTGGTAACCTACAGCAAATTGTTTCGTATTTCTGTGGGTTTATTTCCCATTAATAATAATGCACAGTGCAAGATGTTACCATTACCACACACCTGCAGTAGCATCCTAGGATGCTCATGTGGTAATTATATACTTTAGCTTCTACAATATTTCTCTTTCTGCTAAAACAGAAGGTTCACTAACCAGATGTTCCCAAGACAAAGCTGTGTTCAGGTATCTTTGTGACGGGTTGAGTGACACACGGCCTAAAATCAAGAAGTGGTACATGCTGGACCATTGCAGTGCATAGGGAATCATAGCATCATAGAATGATAAAGTTGGAAGGGACCTCAAGGATCATCTAGTTCCAACCTCCTGCCATAGGCAGGGACACCTCCCACTAGAAGAGGTTACTCAAGGCCTTGTCCAACCTGGCCTTGAACACTTTCAGGGAGGGAGCAGTCACAACCTCCCTGGGCAACCTCTGCCAGTGTCTCACCACCCTCACTGGAAAGAACTTCCTCCTAACATCCAGTCTGAATCTCCCCTCTGCCAGTTTAAACGCATTGCCCCTTGTCCTGTCATTACAAGACCTTGTCAATAGTCCCTCCCCAGCCTTCCTGTAGCCCCCTTCAGCTACTGGAAGGCCACTCCAAGGTGTCCTGGAAGCCTTCTCTTCTCCAGGCTGAAGAGTCCCAACTCTTGTAGCTTATCCTCATAGGAGACCTGCTGCAGCCCTCATTATCTTCGTGGCCCTCCTCTGGACCCGCTGACCAAAGTTTGTCCCTGTTGAGTGATGACCCTACCCCAAATGGGCTTGGCTCTACAGAGCCCCGGTGCGCATCACGGAGCGAGTGAGGGACCGTAAGCAGCTCTGCGAGCTGGGCCCTGCCGGCTTGTACCGGGGTGGCCGAAGCGGCCGCTGCCCCGGACATTGCCTATCTCCAGTCTGGCAGAAGTGAGCATAGACGGCGGGCTGGGCTCGCCCCGCCACCCGCGGCCTGGGGCAGACGCGGTGCGAGCGGCAGCCCCCTGCTTCCCGGCCCCCATGGTTCCCCTAGAGCGCCCCCTCGGCCGCGCTCCTGCCCACAGGCAGCGGGATCCCCTCTCGGCCGAGGCGGCCGCCTCAACCCGCGGGCGGCGGAGCGGAGCGGGCGCGGCCTACATTGCCCGGCGTCCCGCGCCGAGGGGCGGTGCCACCGGAAGCGCGGCACGGGCTACTTCCGGCTGTGCGCGAGCCCCGAGCCGAGGCGAGCCCGCGAGCCTGCACCGCGACGAGACAAGATGGCTGGGCTGCCCCGCAGGATCATCAAGGTACCCCCACGCCGCGCCGCGCCCCGCGCCTGCTTCGCGGGCGGCTCGGGGGGCGGCCGGGACGGCTCCCGCGCCGTGGGCACGGCTGGGCCGGGTCGGGCGCCGCTTCCGGTGCCCGGGAGCAGGGCCGCGCGGGGGTAGGGCCACTCCCAGGCCTCCCCTTCATTGCCGGGCGGGGGGCGGCCGCGGGAGGGAGTGAGTCGAGTGGGCCGTGCCAGGCCTGGCTTCCCCTCCGTTTCCCGCTGTCGTTTGTGCGGGTTCCTTGGCCCGGCGGTGGCGTGCGCGGGCGGCGGGGAGTGGCTGGGCCCTCCTGGCGAGCGGGAGCGGGCCCGCGTCTATGGCGGTAACTGCCCGGGCGACTCCGGCGCTTTGCAGCCTTCGGTGTCGCCGACCGTCGGATACTTGCACGGCCGTTCCCGGGCCCGGAGCTTGGAAAACCAGCGAGCACGCACTCCCATCCCTCTCCGCCCGCGGTGTGGCTCCTCGCCGGGGCCGCAGCGCAAACAGGCAGCGCGGCGCCCTGCCTGGCCCCGGCTCCCTGGCACGGCTCTCACAGTGTGGGGCTGGAGGAAGGCGGCGGCGGTGCGGTGCTCGGGGTCCTCCTTTTGTGCGAGGAGGGACAAAACGTAGCGAGTATTAGCCCGGGGCTTCAGCTGTACGGCAGGGTCATCCGTACCGGCGCGCACTAGGCCAGGCTGGTGATTGCTACCTGCGCCCTGAGCTGTCGGCCCTTACGGATTTATCTGGGAGTTCAGGGTCTTGCTTCGACTTTCATTTACCAAGCTTTGTGTAAGGACTCTTAACCTTGGGGTACTTTCAGCTGACCCTCCCAGTGCAATTTCAGCTTTAGACTTGAATGATTTGGAGCGGCTCAGGAGAGATACATTTGCAAAAGAAGCTATCAAAAGAGCTTGGTTCTGTAGCTAGCGTAGTAATTTGCAGTGATGTGACTTGAAGGCCTCAAATTGGTGATGACTCCCTTTACAAAAGTTACTAAGTGATTCTAGTGAGGTTTGTCAGTCTTCAACAAGTAAGGGGAGGGAACAAATGTCACAAATAATTTATAACACTGCAAAGCTCTCCTGGTTGAGCATGCAATGTTGGCAACCCTTGGAATACACCTCAGTGCAGAATGTCAAATAGTGAATCAAAAAAAGAACCTGATTTCTTAGAGAAAATGCAATGCTGTCTGGAGACGAGGTAGAACGGCAGGAGCAGTGTTTATCATGTGTGAAACAGACTGAAACATGATTACCGTTCAGAACCGTAGGCAGTAGAAAATAACGAAGACAAATCTTGCAGCATGAGTTTGACACTTGTCCAGCTGCTTTAGTGCACAGCATGCAAAGCTGGATGTATTTCCGGTGGGAGAGGGAACACTGATTCATAATTCAGGGGAGATGGGATTCATCACAGAGTTGTGGTAAGAGCTCAGTCATGATGCTGGTGTCTGTTACTTTTGTTTTTTAAAAGCTCTTGACAATTTCCCTGAATACGGCCAAGAAGTGCACCCACTTGTGTGTAAATTTCCTTCTTAGCCCTTCTGGGCTTTTCATGCTTTTCTAGAGAAAACCTGGAGCAGTTCACAGTGCTCACTTCAAAAAATGAAATGTTTCTTTTTCCTGGAGGAGAGGAGGTGGAGGGCAGCAGGAGGAGACACCTAGGACTTCCAGCTTTCCTCTGGTCGATCACCCTGAAGAGTTTTGGGGATCGTTTTCTGTTACAGGATGGCGTGTATGGTGGGTTGTGTACCTACACGTGCATGGAAATGCAGGTGTCTAGCTGGTCTCTAGCTTTTAAGTCTTGGATTGGTTGTGTTAGGTGGCCAGTCCTTGAGCTGTTAAATTGTGGATTGATTGTGTTAGGTGCCTGTCCTTGAGCTATTAAATCTGGGATCGGTTGTGTTAGGTGGCCAATTCTCTAGCTCCTCTGCTGTGCCTGCCTTGCCAGATGTTCACATGGTCCAGGACTTGAATCTGACTCATTACTACAGCCTGAAAAACATGCAGAGTCATACTTGGAAATCTTGCAGCTGCAGAGATGCAGACTTAGAAATGCCTACTTGAGTCTTCAGGAGCCTCAAGTGAGAACAGTTTTGACCTTTTCTATCTTGCCAATCTTGATGTTAGAGTTAAGTTTCCTATTGCTGGTTGTCTTGGAGGGAGTGAATTCTTGTTAGTGAGAGGCTGAAAGAAAATGAAAATAGGAGACAGAGATAGAATAGAACTGTAGAAAGATGAAATAACTCCAGTAACAGGAAGATCTGATTTTTTTTTTTTTATGCACAGTAATAAATTTGATGAATAAATGGCTTGGGTTACTGTTAGGAAAAGACCTTCTCCCCATGCAGCCTTTATGTTGTCATCAGAGAGGCCTGTTGTCAGTGGCTGGCTGGGGACAGGAGAGGCTATCTGGACTGTAATAAAGTACAGAACCCAGTCAACTGCTCAAAATGCAGTTGGCGTTCCTCGTCTTGACCGACTGCTGGCAGATGGCCTGGCTCTCAGGTTGACTAGCAGCCCTGCCTGTGTGCAGCCTGTCATCTAGCTCAGTAGGAGAGCAGTAGCTTTCCTTGTCTCAGCAGAGAGCTTTGCTTTGTATTTCCAATACTTCCCCTAAATTCAAAGTTTTGCCCTCAGATTACTTTGCTTAGAAACACAGACTTGAAGCAAGCTGAGGGGGAGGACCTATCTATAAGCTGAAGACCTGACAGGACATCGAGGGTGGCTCCCAGGAGGATGGAGACTCCTTTTTTTTTACTTAGAACCCCGTGGAAAAGACAAGGGGTAATGGGGAGAGGTTACTGCTGGGGAGATTCCCATTGGGCTCCAGAAGAAAATCCTTCCCCATGAGCACAGTCAAACACTGGAGTCCTCTCCCAAGGGCAGTAGTGGAGTCCCCTACACTGGGCAGTTTGAAGACTCAGCTTGGCAGGCTGCTGGGGCAGCTCAGTGCAGCTCCACCATCACCTAGAAAGGTTGGAGCAGATGATTCTTGAGGTCCCTTCCAACCTTCAAATTCTGGGATTCTTCTTCAGGGCTATGGCTTAGTGTTAGCACATCACAAATGGTGAATAGAAAATGATGATAGTTTTGGGTCTTTAAAGATCCAACTGGAAAACCTCCTTCTTGTGAACAGGGAGGAGGTATTTTAATTCAGTAGTCCAGAAAACCGGGGGTCCTCTGAGAATCATTTGAACTGTATAAATGCATTAACATGAGGTGAAACAAAGATGTGGTGTGGCACAGTTATGTAGGTGTCTGGTTTTGATGCTGTAAACTCTGTTCTTACCACACAGCATTTAAAAGTGAGCCCTTGCAGTGTGCACAATAAATAACCCCAGCAATTTTCCCTTCACTTACTACCCTGATTCCCTCCAGTCTTGCAGAGTCACGTAGTGCCAGTTGAGGAAGGAGTTGAATTGCATCTGATTTCGCGCCCCCCCCCGGCTGACATTCAAACCACCTCCTTGCTGTGTCAAGTGCAGTTGGTGCCTCTGAATGGGATGGGCAGTGCTGCTTCGTTGTCAGCATTGCAAATCCTCTTTTTTTTGCCTGCTGCTTTCACTGCTGAAGTGATCTCATCATTCATGATTTTGTGTCCAGGTCTGTGTGTTGACTGCAGCCAGCTGCTAAGGAGCACTCCTGTTACAATCACTGCAGCTGCTCATATAATAAAGTAAACCATCTGAGGCAGGATCTGAGACTTTTTTTTTTTTTTAATGAGTTTGTCAGTGTTAAGTTACTGAGGTGTTGAGTTCTTCCCCCACAGGGCAGCATTTACTGTCTGAGAGATTCTTTCTGTGTTGTTGAGAGGGGGGATTCACCCCCTCTGTTCTGGTGAGACCTCACCTGCATTACTGTATCCAGCTGTGGGACTCCCATCACAAGAAGGAGATGCAGATGCCAAAGCAGGTCCAGAGGAGGGCCACAAAGATAATCAGAAGAAGGCTGGAGCATCTCTGCTATGAGGACAGGCTGAGAGACTTTGGGGCTGCTCAGCGTGGAGAAGAGAAGGCTCCAGGCAGACCTCAGAGCTGTGTTTCAGTATCTGAAGGGGACCTACAGGCAGGCTGGGTGGGGACTATTCAGAAGGGCCTGTTGGGATAGGTCGAGGGCAGTGGTTTGAAACTGGAGCAGGGCAGAGTTAGGTTGGACATCAGGAGGAAGCTCTGCACAGTGAGGCTGGGGAGACACTGGAACAGGTTGCTCAGGGATGTGGTGGAGGCCACATCTTTGGAGACATTCAAGATCAGAGTTGATGTGTCCCTGAGCAGCCTGCTCCAGTTGGAGGTGTCCTTGCTGAGTGCAGGGAGTTGGACAAGATGCCCTTGGAGAGTCTCTTGTCTGCGATCTGTGGGTGTTTACTGTGAGAAGCTATTTCCATGTTGCTGCCAGTGAGCTCCTTCTTGCAGCAGGAATCATCTGAACTGCTGACTCATAAAATGCTCCTTCAAAGAGTAAAATTTCCAGGAGGATTTCTGGAGACTGTGATGGTGTGTGTGGTGATAAGTGCCTCCTGCATTCTGCTAGAGCTTAGTATAACCAGCATTTAATGCTTTAAAAAATAGGAACCAACCATGTAATCTGCAGCTCTTGGAAGGTTCTGGGTGTTTTTAATCCATATTACTGTCACTAGACTTGAACTTTCTTGAAAGTTCCATCTTGGAAGCTATGGGCTTCTAGGGCATGGACATCTTGTCTCCAGGGGAAAATTGAAGTCACCATTACTTTTTTTATTTCTCTGCCTCTTCTGTGTTTTAGCTTCCTGGATTAAAAAAAATAATAATAAAAAAGACTGGATGTAAGCTCAACACCTCCCTGTGCTGTTCTGCATTTCTCTGGTGGTTAGGCATAAACCCCGTTCCTTCCAGACACTGTTGTCCCTTGCCACTTGCCAGAGGAGCTGTATTTTGGTTTCTGTAATGTCATTACACCTCGTGTGCTGTCTTGAGTCTTGTGGGTAACTGCAGCTTTGGCATAAGGGTGGGCACTGTGGGAATTTTTGGAGTGGTTTTTGGAATGTTCTTCTTTAAACCACCTTATTTGTAGATTCAGGGAATGGTTGGAAGGGACCTTGAGGGTCTAGTTCCAACCTCTGCTGGCATTTCTTCCCCTTTCCTCCACAATAAATGTAGGAATATACTACATAGACTATGCAGCCCTCTTGGAGTTTTCTTTCCAGGCAGCTTGTATGGCACAGGCTGGCTGTGTTGGCAGCAGGGGTGAATAGGCAGAGGCTGAAAGCCTGAAGTTTGGCAGGACAGGTCTTCTGTGGAGGTGTGGGATGGAGTCTGAGGGGGAGGCTTGGGCCTGGAGGATAACACTTTTCACAGAATCACAGAAGTGTTTGGGTTGGAAAAGCCCTCTGAGATCATCCAGTCCAACCAGCAAGCCAACACCATTTCAATTAAACCATGTCCCCAAGTGCCATAGCCACATGTTTCTTGAACACTTCCGGGGATGGGGACTCCACCATCTCCCTGGGCAACCTCTTCCAACCTATTCTTTGCTATGGGCTGCAGGGGAATTTACGCCAGTGCCTGGAGCACCTCCTTCCCCCTTCCCAACCCTGGTGTCTGTGGAGTTGTTCTCTCATATACTTTAACTCCTCTCTCTGGCTGCTGTATTGAGAAGGGACAAAAACTGCGTAGCATCCACAGAGATGCTGTTACTGGTGGGCTCAGCCTTGGCCAGTGGTGGGTCCACCTTGAAACCAGCTAGCATTGGCTCTGTAGGACTTCAGAATAAGATTGTAGCAGTTGTGGATACCCCCTACCTGGAGGTGCTTAAGGCCAGATTGAGCAACCTGGGCTAGTGGGAGGTGTCCCTGCCCATGGCAGGGGATTAGGACTACATGGTCTTTGAGGTGGCTTCTAACCCATTTTATGATTCTGTGACCGTAATGCCAGTGTGCTCCATCAGTGTAATTGCAGGAGTGGTTTCTGCTGGTAGTGAATTTAGCTATGCCTCACTTCACTGTAGCTGGAGATACACCACGAAAAAGATTGATCTGTGCCAGTACATAGATAATCCTCTAGGAATTTGCATCAGATCTCAGCTTCACAGTTCCAAAATCTATGAAAATTCAAGAGCGAGGTCATTCTCAGGGGAGAGTGATGCTGACCTTAGAAATGCTTCTCTTAATATAGTACTGTTGCTTGGCAGCTTCCAAGAGTTGGGTAGATTATGGAATTTAATTGTTTCCTTCTTGGAACTTGCTGTTACCTGGAGTGCATTTGGCCTCCTCTCACTGTAAGTGACTTTGCAAGGGTTAAAATTCATAGAATGGTTTGGGTTGGAAGGGACCTTAAAGGGCATCTACTTCCAACCCCCCACCGAGGGCAGGGACACCTCCCACCAGCCCAGATTGCTCAAGGCCTCATCCAGCCTGGTCTTGAACACCTCCAGGGAGGAGACATGCACAACCTTTCTGGGCAACCTGTGCCAGTATCTCCCCACCCTCACTGTTAAGAATTTCCTCTTATCTCCAGTCTCAATCTTCCCTCTTCCAGCTTCAACCCATTGCCCTTTATCCTATCACTACAAGTTGGTTATAGCCTGTTCCTTACATGATCACAGCTAATGAATTGATAGACCCTGGGAAAAAAAATCTGTGCCAATATCATAGAGTTGTTTGGGTTAGAAAAGCCCTCTGGGTTCAGCAAGTCCAACCTTTGAGCCAAAACCACCACGGCCACTAAACCTTGTCCCCAGGTGCCACAGCCACACGTTTCTTGAACACCTCCAGTTAATTCAAAATTTTTATTTTTTTCTAAGTATTTGTGGATTTTTGAGGCAGTTTTATCTCTGTACATAGAAGACAGTTTTGACTGATGTTTCACTTTCTCCTACTGCCTCCCCCTCAAAAATCAAAGCTAACACATGCCTGTGGTTTACCTTCTTGTGTATAACTGAGCAGTTCTTGGTGGAGGAGATAAGTGTGATCTTCCTCCTTATCCTACTCTGACATAACAGGAAGGAATTGCTGTTTGTCAAGGAATTAAAGGCTTGGCCTTGTGCTGGTACCCTGCTTTAAGTTCCTCCCTTTAGTATTTCATACCCCAAAATTAATCCTTACTGTTAAGATGTTGATGACTATAACAGCACTGGTGGCTGGCAAAGGTTCTCTGCAATTGGAATAAAGACATGAACCAAATGTTTGTGACCAGCAGGAGTGAGGTGATTCTTCCCTTCTGCTTTGGTGAGACCCTACCCAGAGTCCAGTTCTGGGGCTCCCAGCATTAGAAGGACATCGAAGTGTTGGAGGGGGTCCAGAAGAGGTGAAGAAGATGATCAGAGGACTGGAGCACCTCTGTTATGGGGACAGGCTGAGAGAGTTGGGGCTGTTCAACCTGGAGAAGAGAAGGCTCTGGGGAAAGCTTAGAGCAGCCTTCCAGTACCTGAAGGGGGCTAGTGGAGAGCTGGGCAGGGACTTGTGACAAGAGCTGGGAGTGATAGGATGAGGGGGGAATGGCTTTGAGCTGGAAGAGGGGAAATTCAGACTGGAGATCAGGAAGAAATCTCTTTCCAGTGAAGATGGGGAGACACTGAAACAGGTTGCCCAGGGAGGTCATGGATACCTCTCGTTGGAGATGCTCAAGGCTAGATTGGATGAGGCCATGAGCTACCTGGGCTAGTGGGAGGTGTCCTTGCCCATGGCAACTAGATGATCTTTAATGTCCATTCCAACCCATTCAGTGATGTACTCTGAATGTAATGCTGAAGTTGTAGAGAGCTAGCACAAGGGACAGAGGCACCACCTGTATGTTAGAGTAAGGAGAAGTTCTCAAGGTGATTAGGCTGCAGTCCATGTTGAGCAGCCTTACTCCATAAACAGATTTAGCATGGGCTGTGCTGGCACACAGGTTTTTGTGCTGCTGTATTAAGCTTGGACTGAGGAACTGATTTGGCTCAGGGCTCTGCAGTGAAGGTTATTTCTTAAGCCAAATCAGCTCTGTAATCTCATTTGTTGTTTGGCTTTGCAAACGATAGATGTGTGTGGAACAGCAACTGGACAAATTGGTGCTGCTGGTGCTAAGAGGTCAGGGATTGCACTTGGGCAAACTCTTGCATTTTGTGGGGAAAGGAAAAGGTGGAGGGAGGTACATGTAGAAGTGAGGTTACTCAGGAAGGACTGAGAGCCATGCTGAAACAGTGTGGAGAAAAGCATTTTGGTTCAGTTGTGAATTCAACAGCTGAAGCCTGTGAAGAATGAGCTAAAGGACTTGCACCGATTCTCAGTTATTGAGAGTGGAATTTTAGGTACAACTTGTTCTTAAAATCTCTTTGCTTTTGGTGGTGACCTTTCCTCTCTTCAGAAATCTTCCTGGAATGGGAATGGATTGAAACTTGAGAAGGGTAGATTTAGACTGGATATGAGGAAGAAATCCTTTCCAGTGAGAGTGGTGAGACACTGGCACAGGTTGCCCAGAGAGGCTGTGGATGTCCCCTCCCTGGAGGTGTTCAAGGCCAGGTTGGACAAGACCTTGAACAACTTGGGCTAGTTGCAGGTGTCCCTGCCCATAGCAGAGGGTTGAAACTAGATGATCTTTAATTTCCCTTACAAACCAAACCTTTCTCTGAATCTGTGACTTGGCAGCAAGTGTCTGATCTCCTCTAGGAAGCAAGTAGTGAGCAGACTGATGAGCGATCAGTTGACCTGAAAGAAACCTCATCACATCTTCTCCCACATAAATGGGGGCTGTGGTACCCTCCAAGTTCACAGAACTGTGGAGCTGTGTAATTGAAGGTGGAGCTTTGGTTTTAAGTGTCTGATTTATTTTGGAAAATCTGTAACCTGCAGCATCATCTGTGGAGTCTGAAACTGTCTGCTACATCCTCTCCAGAAGTGCCTCTGGGTGTAACCTCCACAGTAGCAGGTGATGCTGAAGGTAGATTGCTTGAGTGCTGCAGAGAGAACTGGGCTAGTGGAATAGCTGCTGAAAGTACCAGGGAAGAGTCATTCCCCTGAGGCTTTATGGAAAGGTGTGGTGGTGTGCCTTTGAAAGACTTAATGAAGAAGGTGCTAGGCTGTTCTCAGTGGTGTCCTGGGACAGGGCAAGGAGCAGTGGATAGAAGCTGGACCCCAGGAAGTTCCACCTCAGTGTAAGGCAAAAATTCTTTGCTGTAAGGATGACAGAGCCCTGGAGCAGGGTGCCTAGAGAGGTTGTGGAGTCTCCCCTGGGGACTTTCAAGACCCATCTGGATGTATTCCTCTGTGACTTGCCCTTGCTAATCCCGCTTTGGCCAAGGGGGTTGGACTGGCTGATCTCCAGAGGTCCCTTCCAACCCCTACCAGTCTGTGATTCTATGTTCTTTTTAAGGTAGTAAAGAACCTTAAAAACCTAAAGCTGCTAGTTACAGAGATGCTTTTCTGTAGTCTCAGCACTACAAAAGGTTGCCAAATGACTGTTTCTAGCAAGACAGAATATTTGGTGGTTAAAACCAGTACCCCCAAATCCTTTTTTTGCAGGGCTGCTCTCAGTCTCATCACCCCCAGCCTGATTTTGAGGATTGCCCTTACTCAGGTGCTGGACCTTGCACTTTGCCTTACAAGATTCTCCTCAGCCACCTCTCCAGCCTGTCTGGATCCATCCGGATGGCTCCCATCCTTAATCACAGCACCCTCTTTTCTGGAGGCTTCTTGTCCTCACAGCTTACAATAAAAACAGGTTGAGAGCTTCTCCTCCCTTGGGTACAATTATTTTTCAATGTAATGTCTTCATAGAAGAGCAGGAATGCAGAATGTCAGCTGCACCATCTGTCCCATCCATATCAGCTGTCATCCTGCTTCAGGCCACCTGTGTTAATAAGAGAAGATTTGCTTTTGCTTGTCAAAATACCTTCAACACTTCTGTGGTTTCTGACCACTTAATTAAAAATAAGAAAGCTAAAATTGAGGAGGGATATAGCCAGTGGTGAATGGCAGTGCTGTGGTGGGGCTTGTTAAGCACTGACTGTCCTCTGTCTTCATCTGGGGTTTAGGAACTTCCTTTAGTCACTGGAAATGATGACATAAGCTGGGAAAATGTGGAGTAAAAGCAGGAGCAAGAAGAGGTCTCAATCTGTAAACACTGCAGAGTGACAAATAGCGATAACTGCTTAAGGCAGCAGGAGAGAGTTCACTGAATGCTTTAGAGCTCAAAATACATCTTGAAATCTCTTCCGTGAAACTGAATTCAGAGTGCTAGAGGAGAGCTAATAAGGAACACCACGAAGTCCTGTTCTGGAACAGGATTATTGGATAGAAATATGTATGCCCATGAGGACAAAATGAATTGCTCTGTCGTAAAAGCATTCATCATAAACAAATGCATTTAAAAATAAAAAAATAAATAAAGGCTCCTTCAGTGACTGCTTTATGACATCAGGTGGCCAGGAAGGCCAACAGCATCTTGGCCTGGATCAGCAATGGTGTGGCCAGCAGGAGTAGGGAAGTGATTGTGCCCTGCTGAGGCCTCACCTTGAGTACTGGCTTCAGTCAGGGCCCCTCACTCCCAGAAGGACGTTGAGGGACTGGAGTATATCTAGGGAAGGGCAACAAAGCTGGGGAAGGGTCTGGAGAACAGGGCTGTGGAGGAGCAGCTGAGGAAGCTGGGGATGTTTGGTCTGGAGAAGAGGAGGCAGAGGGAGATCTCATTGCTCTCTGCAGCTCCCTGAGAGAAGGCTGCAGAGTGGTGGGGATTGGGCTCCACTCCCTAGTCTCAGGTGACAGAAGGAGAGGAAATGGCCTGAAATTCTGCCAGGGGAGGGTTAGGTTGGATATTAGGAGCAATTTGTTTACTGCAAGAGTGGTCAGGGGGTTGCACAGGCTGCCCAGGGTGGAGTCTCAGTCCCTGGTGGTGTTCAAGAAAGGTGTGGCCATGGCACTTGGGGATATGGTTTAGTGGCCATGGTGGCATTAGGCTGATGGTTGGACTGGATGATGTTGGAAGTTTTTTCCAACCCAAACAATTCCACAGGCTGTCATTTTGTGTCAGAGCAGTTCAGCTTGGTGCTTGCTCTCTGATCTCGCTGGCTGCATTAGCTCCTGGCAGGTCCCTCACTGATACCTTGCAAGTGGTGTTCATCATCTCTGTAGGAAAACAGCTTCCATTATGTGGTGGAGTTCCGTGCAGAGGGCAGGAAGTGAAGCATCCTTGCTTTTAAAGCATTTTTCATCTAATATTCATGTTCCCCAAGGGCTCATAGGGCTGCTGAGCAGCCTCAGCGTTCGTGCAGTTGTATTCAGCAGAAATGCTGTCCTCTGCTTCCCCTTTGCTGAGGGGTTTTATAGCAAGGTGACCACATCCAAGTCATAAAGAGCTGTCTGAAGGTGCTGAGGTGCTAGCAGTGGTGTAGCCCCCTCAGTAGAACTTAGTGCCTCAGTTAGGAGATCATTTCTTTCTCATACATGGGGCTCTCATTGTTTATTGTCCAATGGATTTCAGTGGCAGAATGTGCAGCTTGCAGCCAGGCTCTGCTCCCTCAGCCAGGCTGGCAGGCAGCAGTGCTGATGCTGCTGGCAGGGGACTGCTGATTGTGGGGGATTTTTAAGCCAGAATTGGCTGCCTGGTTGTGGTCACAGTCAGTATACCGATGGTGCTGGGGAGGTGGTCTTGGGACCAGAGTGACTGAGTGGGAGCTGGGGACTGCTGAGATCAGCCCAGCTATTAAAATGTGTTACTCAGAGAAGCAATTAGGTTGGAAAAGACCTTCAGGATCGTTGAAGGAATGAAGCTTGGGGAGGGCAGATTGCAACTGGAGGTTGGGAAGAAATTCTTGATAGTGAGGGTGGTGAGACATTGGAACAGGTTGCCCAGGGAGGCTGTGGATGTGTCCTCCCTGGAAGGGTGAGGCCTTGAGCAACTTGGTCTAGTGGAGGTGTCCCTGCCTACTGCAAGGGATTTGAACTAGATGACCTTCGAGGTCCCTTCCAAGCCAACCCATGCTGTAATTCTCGCTGCAAATGTCCTTTAACTTAGCCATTGTTATTGCTGTGGATGTAGGCAAGCAGCTCTCAGTGAATTCTTGTGTTTTAAACAGTTTGTACCTGTTTTTCAAACAGTTTGTGCTTGTTTTTAAAGCAGTTCAAGTGTGTTTCTACGAGGGCTGTGTTTGTTACATTGCTGCTTCTCCTCCTAGGAAACCCAGCGCCTGCTGGCAGAGCCTGTCCCCGGGATCAAGGCGGAGCCGGATGAGAGCAACGCACGTTATTTCCATGTGGTTATTGCAGGGCCACAGGATTCCCCCTTTGAGGGTGGGACATTTAAACTTGAACTATTCCTTCCTGAAGAATACCCCATGGCAGCTCCAAAAGTACGTTTCATGACCAAAATTTACCATCCTAACGTAGACAAGCTGGGAAGAATATGTTTAGATATTTTGAAAGGTAAGTGCTGCCTCCTCCTCTTTTTTTTGATCTTACTGAGTACAAGAAACTTGTAAATTGACCCTAAAGAGAGCTGTTGTTAAAGAATCCCTTGCTGCTGCTGCTACTGCTTTAACTGGGGAGAGGGAGGCTTGCTGTTTGTGTAGCTGGTGGTGCATCTGGTGTTTCATGCTGCTGTAAATGTCTCCTTAGATAAATGGTCCCCAGCTTTGCAGATCCGTACAGTTCTGCTATCAATCCAGGCTTTGTTAAGTGCTCCAAATCCAGATGATCCTCTAGCAAATGATGTAGCTGAGCAGTGGAAGACCAATGAAGCCCAAGCCATAGAAACAGGTGATGTATCTTACACTACTTTTTCTTTCCCTCCCTTTGTTTTAAGAAATAGCTGATTACTAATTGGCTGGGGGAGTGTGTGTGTGTGTGTGTGTGTCTAAATCCTGACCCCTTCTTTTGTGTCTGCGACTTGCAGAAACAGTTACTGCATCCAGGCACACTCCAGGTAACCTACACACATGTGCCTGCAGTGCTCTGTTGGGGTCCTAGAAGTCATAGAATGATTTTGGTTGGCAAAGCCCTTTAAGATCATCCAGTCCAACCATTCTCTAACTCTACCAAGGCTGCTGCTAAACCCTGTCCCTCAGCACCACAGCTCTGCCTCTTCTAAGCACTTCCAGGGATGGGGATTCAGTCACCTCCCCGGGCAGCCTGTGCCAGCCTTTGGGAACCCTTTCAGTCAAGGCATTTCTTCTAATATCCAACCTACACCTCTCTTGGTGCAACTTTAGGCCATTTCCTCTTGTCACATCCCTTGCTACTTTGGAGGAGACACAAACCCTCACCTGGCTTCAGCCTCCTCTCAGGGAGCTGCAGAGAATAATGAGGTCTTCCCTCAGCCTCCTCTTCTCCAGACTGAGCAGTCCCATTTCCCTCAGCTGCTCCTCACCAACTCTGTTCTTGAGACCACTCACCAGCTTCATTGCCCCTTTCTGGACCTGTGCTAGCACCTCAATGTCTTTAAGTCACTGCCCATGCCAGTGCTCAGTATGTGACTACTTCTCTTGTGCCTCTAATAAACAGAAAGCTCAGAAACTGCCCTGAAAAAAACCCCACAACAATCAAACCAAACCAAAAACCTGAGAAACTGCCCTAAAAAAACCCCAAAACCGAATCAAACCGACCCAAAAATCTCAGAAACTGCTCTGAAAAACAAAACAAAACAAAAATCTCAGACATTGCTCTGAAAAAAAAGGAAAACAACCACAACAACAACAAACAAAAAAATGTCAGAAACTGCTTTGAAAAAAATCCGAGTCTCAAAAACTGCCCTGGAAAAACCAAACCAAGCAACCAACCCAAAACCTGTGAGAAGTGCCCCTGGGCTCTGCCAGCTGCTGTGTCCTTGCAGCAGTGCCATCCCAGTGATCTTGCAGCACTGCAGACTGCTTGAGCACAGCCTGCCAAATGCACCTTTGCCTAAACCTGTTTCCTCTTCCTTTGCAGCCAGAGCATGGACTAGGCTATATGCCATGAATAATATTTAAACCTGCTTTCAACATCAAGTGTGCATCACTTCTCCTCTTCTGCCAAGACCTCTTCCTTGTTTTTTTGGGGGGTTTTGTTTTGATTTTTTTTTTTTTTTTTTTTTTTTTTTTTTTTTTTTTTTTTTTTTTTTTTTTTTTTTTTTNTTTTTTTTTTTTTGGTGTTTTGTTTGCATTTAATGGACACAGTCTTAGAAAACCATGACAGAATAAAAGCCCATCTCCAGTCCTTTGGTGATTAAATGCACATTAGCAAATCTGTGTCTTGTCCTAATTCACTGTTGTACCGCATGAGCAGAGGCTAGAAGCAGCATCTGGATTGTCGTGAAGTCCTTTGAAAGCAGCAGCACATCTCTGCTTTTTGATCAGTTTCGGTTTCCCTCCCTCCCCCCTGCCCCTGGTCTCAGTATAAGCACTGTGAATGAAGGTAGGCAAGGGTTAGCTGCAGGGCTTTTTTTTGTTTCGTTTTAGGGCTCCTCCTCCCTTTTTTTATGGTGATGCTAATTGCATTGGTAAAAGCAGCTAACCAGTTCTAGAATATTCCCTCTAGCCCAGTCTAACTTAGACGCTGTAGGTGGACAAGCTTCATTGTCTGAACACCACCACCAACTGGGAAATTTAAACATCCATCACCTTCACTAATAATGTTGTGATTCTGCTGTCGAGTGTAGAGAAACAAAAATCCCTCCAAGGAAAAGCTTGTGACCATTTTGTATGGCTTGTCTGGAAACAAACCCTCCTGTAAATCTTATGTTTTAGTAAAATATTTTTTTGTTATTCTACTTTGGCCTTTGTACAGTCTCTTTTTGCTGTGTTCTCATTTCTCTGATGTGACAATCCTAGCTTCAAGAGGAGCAAAGGTGACACTTTGTCTTCACCACTCTGACAGATTAAACATCAAGAGGTGGAATTAGCAAGTTTTTAGTTTTTAATTCTGTGCTGCTTTCTTTATTAGTTTCTGTTACGTGGGTGACCTTACTCTGGCCAATTTGATATGAAATTGTGTTTGGAGTGGCTTTTAGACACCAGTCTCTGCTGTAACCATTGTCACCAGCATTTTAGCAGTCATTGCTGTGCATTCCCATGGAACTACTCAGAACCAGGAGGAGGCTGAGAGCACTGATGATGGGGACCTGCACAACTCCTCTTTGCTGCTCCTTGTCAGCTCTTAGGCTGCACGCTTCTTTCTCTCCTTTAATCCCTGCCCTCTATGAACACAAACCACCAGTGTGTAGAAGCAGTTACAACCAGCTTGTGTACCATCTGATGTTTGCTTAACCACTTACTACAGCCTCATGCCACTGGTTTTCTCTACAAGTCTTAGTAAGCTACTTGCTTGAGCAACTGCTTTGCTTTAATAGCAACAAAGCTGCTTTAGTGGAGGGAAGTGATAAAAAACTTCCTTCTCATCCTTGGTTTTTTTTTTGTGTCTGCATCTTGTCTGGGAGTCCAGCATCTTTCCTGAGAACCCATCTTTTTGCTTCCTTTTAATTTTTTTAATCCCTATTCTCTTACTCCTCTCCCCTCAAAAACAGAGAGAGGAGAGGGGGGAAAAAAGGCTCAAAAAGCTTTTGGTGAAGCAAAGCTGAAGTGTGTGGGCTTGTAGTGGCTGCAGTAGGGAGTGTTTAGTCAGGCAGCTCAGGAGTGGTGATTCTGTGGTCTGTTGGTTTTCTCCCTCTTTTACTTCAGTGTCATCTGAAATGTCTCTAGACTGTGGTGTATTTATTGTGCTCTAATGTAAGATGAAGAATATCTATTAAAACTACATTTTCCAACAGACAGTGCTCTCAGTGCTCAGTAACTGCTCTTGTCCCTCCAAGTACTCTTTGGGTCAGAAGTCAGCTTTTTCACCAGAGTGAGCTATGGAAGAATCACATCATGGGAGGGGTTGGAAGGGACCACTGGAGATCATTCAGCCCAACACCCCTGCCAGAGCAGGCTCACCCAGGGCAGGGCACACAGGAACACAGCCAGAAGGGTCTTGAAAGTTTCCAGAGGAGGAAACTCCACAAACTCTCTGGCACCCTGCTCCAGGGCTCAGCACCCTCACCGTGACAAAGTTTTCCCTCGTGCTCCCCTGGCACCTCCTCTGCTCCAACTGGCACCCAGTGCCTCTTGTCCTGTCCTTGGACATCCCTGAGCAGAGTCTGGCTCCAGCCCTGCACATCTTCAGCACAGCAATGAGGGTAGCCCTCAGGCTCCTCTGCTCCCAGCCCCAGCTCCCTCAGCCTGTGCTTACAGGAGATGTTCTACTGCCTGCAGCAGCTTTGGGCTCTGTGCTGGACTCTCTCAAGCAGTTCCCTGAGGTCCTTCTCGAACCCAGAATTGGACACAACATTCCAGATATGGCCTCAGCAGGGCAGAGCAGAGGGGTAGGAGAACCTCTTCAGACCTACTCACCACAGCCCTTCTAATCCAGCCCAGGATGTTCTTGGCCACAAGGGCACACTGCTGGCTCGTGGGCACCCCTTTGGCCACCAAGACCCCCAGGTCCCTTTCCCCTGTGCTGCTCTCCAGGATGTGAGTCCCCAACCTGTACTGGTCCATGGGGTTGTTCTTTCCCAGCTGCCAGACTCTACCCTTGTCCTTGTTGGATTTCATCCAATTCCTCTCCACCCATCTCTCCAGCCTGTCCAGGCTCGGCTGAATGGCAGCACAGCCTGAGGGGTGTCAGCCACTGCTCCCAGTTTGGTGCCATCAACAGAGTGGCTGGCAGTGCCCTCTGTGCCCTCAGCCAGGGCATTGATGGATGTATTGAATAGTCCTGGTCCCAGGTCTGACCCCTGAGGCACTCCACAGGCCTGCAGCTGGAGCCTGCCCGACTGACCACAACTCTGACTTCTCTCCTTCAAGCAGTCCACATCCACCTCACTGCTGCTTGTCCAGACGACGCTGCCTCAGTGTAGCTGCCAGGGTGCTGTGGGAGATGCTGTCAGATGCTTTCCTGAGATCAAGATAAACCACATCCACTGCTCTACCATCATCTGGCCACCTGGTGATGTCCTCAGCAAAGGCTGTCAGGTTGGTCAAATGTGACTGCCTCTTGGTAAATCCACAATGACTGCTCCAAGTGATTCATCCTTGATGTGCCTGGAGACGGTGTCAAGAAGTTTCTCCATCACCTTCCCAGGGCCGGAGGTGAGACTGACAGGTCTGTAGTTACCTGGGTCCTGGAGCTTGCCCCTTCTGAAGAGTACAGTGACATTTGTCTCCTCAGGCATCTCTCCTGTTCTCCATGACTTAACCCATGATGAAGAATGGCCTAGCAATGATCTCCAGTAACTCCCTCAGTGCCCCTGGGTGTGTCCCATCAGGACAATCTGTCGAGGTTGCACTCGGGGCTTCTTAACTAACCCTGCCTTCTCATGGGTGAGGCTGTGTCTGGGTACAGCTGCCACAAATCCTGTGAGCATGGGCAGCTTCTGGGGCAGGCAGCTGAGGAGGGTGAGCTGTGTGGTAGAGCCTGGATTCACTTCACTGAGGACTTGCCCACCTCAGAAAGCATTACCTTTACTACACATCCAGCCTGTCTCTAGGCCAAGGACAGATGGCACCCTCAGAGGACAGTCAGACCCACCTTAGCACCCCTTTGAAAGTAACTTTCTCTTCTCAAGGGTGTTCAGGGCCAGGCTGGATGAGGCCTTAATCAACCAGATCTAGTGGGAGATGTCCCTGCCCATGGCAGGGGGGGATTGGCACCAGATGGTCTTTAAGGTCCTTTCCAACTCAACCCATTGTATGATTGTTTTCTTGGTGTTTTTTTTTTGGGGGGGGCGGGGGGTGTTTGGGGTTTTTTGTCGTTGTTGCTTTTTTCCCCGTGTCTAAATGTGCCTGTTTTAGTACAAGAGTTTCCTACTTGTGTGCAGGTTGGACAGTTTCCAGCCCAATCCAACTGATAGATGGATTAAGCTCTGGCAAACTGTTGCATTATGAACATAGCACAAGATGAGTCACTCCACGTCTGCTGTGATGGATCTAGCAGCAGGTATGGCAGCCTCTTCTGTCACAGGATGCAGGAAGGTTTCAAAGCCTTAAGTTCATTAGAAGAGGGGCATCAGGCAGTGTAACTGCCTCATCTGGATGGTGGATTTGTAAGCTCCCCATAAGTTACAATAAGGAGTAGGGGTGAGCAAGGAGACCAATTCTCCATTTGTTTGCAGGGCAGAAAACTAAGGGTAAAACCTGCTCTGATTTCAACGGTGGTGGTGGAAGCTGGCAGCTGAACACCACCCACTGCATTAGGAAAAGGGATTGCACCCGGAGGTGACACACCTGTTGCTAGGGAGGTGTCACTGTTGATCACCTAGGCACTGACTACTCAGGGAGTCAGAGACCCATAGAATGGGTTGGGTTGGAAGGGACCTTCAAGATCATCCAGTTCCAGCCCCCCTGCTGTGGGCAGGGACACCTCCTGCTAGCCCAGGTTGCTCAAGGCCTGGCCTTGAACACCTCCAGTGAGGCAAGAGCCCACTAGGAGGCACAGTGGCTGTGGTTTGTGTGTAGCACACCCTGTGAGTCTTCCCAGATTAGGAGATGGATGCAAGGGGTGGCATGGACCAGGAATCTTTATTTGCTTTTGTTTATAAAGTAGAAATGATCTCACAGGAGGAAACTCATCTCTCTATGGAGTCCTTGTGTCTCACACTCTGCTGCAGGCTAGGCTCTTGCCTTCAGAGTTGCTGTGAAGGAAGAATTTTAGTTCTGCTCCCAAAAGGTAGCCAAGCTGAGAAGTCCATGACTGCTGTAGACAGGCTTGCAAGGCCACCCAGACATGGAGAAGAGCTCCTGGGTGAGCTCTGGGAGGTGCTTGCTGCAGCAGTTGAGCTTCTTAGCCCAAATGCCTGTTCTGCCTTCAGAGGTGCTGCTGTGGTTCTGCCATCAGGTGCTCATTATGATGGGCAGGTAGCACTGAGGGTGTAGGATGGGCACTGAGAAGTTTCTGGAGGGGTGTCCATGGACTTATTGGCCGATGGACTGTTGTTAAAGGAGGGCTGGAAGACACAGCAAGATGGTGGCATTTTTCTTCAGTTGCTGTGGATGTTTGCCTGCCTTACTCAAAGCTAGGCTGTGCCAGAGGTGTACCCAGGGAAGCAGGCAGGAAGGAAATGTTTGCTGCCCGCCCATCAGAACTGGTGGTTTGGAAACCAGGGCTGCCGGTGGGAGCTGCTGGAAGCTCAGTGCGGGCCACCAGGAAAAGAGCAGCTGGCCCCAGAGCTCATGCAGAGGCCCATTCCATGCACACAATAACAACATCATCCACAGGACTAATTCAGATTTTATTCTAGTAGTTCTCAAATATAAAAAGTCAAAATTCTTACATCAATCTTGGAAGAAAATCCATGCAAGCAGCTCCCAATGTTTACAGCTTCATCTGCCCTCCCGCACCCCTCAGCCCCTTCCCTTCCCACTTCACAACCCATGTTGGTGATTAAAACCCAGTGTTTGCCTCTGGCTTCTTCACAGCACACTGACAGAGCACTGCTAGTCAGGGGTGCAGTAAGCACCAAAAGGGTTGTTTAGAGTTGTTTTTTTCCACTTATACAGCCTCTCTGCAACCCCTCAGTGTTTCTCATGGTGTCTCAAAGTACTTCCTTCAGGCTCCACCTGATTTTCAACTTCCAGGCTGTTTCTGTTTGCTACCACCAGCATCGAGCTCATGAGCAACTCACCAACAGCCAGGAAAAAGTGCTGCAAATCAGACATTGTGAAAACTGATAACTGAGCACCTGCCCCTTCCCTTTCTTTGCTGGACAACTAAATCTCAACAGAGTTTATGGCATGAGTCAAAAAAAAAAAAAACAAACCCAAAAAAACCAACAAAAAAACCCAAACTAAACACAAATGTGCTCTGTATGGAAGAGGCTTGGCCCAGCTGAACAGCGATGCATGTGAAAAACAAACACAAACCAATAAAATACTTCCACTGTTAGGTAAAAACCCCAACTTGAAGCATTCCTTTGGCTCAGCTGAACAGAGATGCAGGTGAAAAACAAACAGAAGCCAACAAGCTTCCATTTCAATTGTTAGGTATAAACCCCCCAACCTTTAGCACTCCTGAGCCACTCTGCATTTGTTCCCTGTAGCATACCTGAAGTGCTTTCCATTTACCCTTTGAAAGGAGTAGAAATCAAACCAAGGTGATCTCTGGAGATCCTTCCAAGCCCTAACACACTGTGATCCTGAAGGCTGCATAGAGACTGAAGAGGTTTTTATACAACAAATGCTGGTTAAAAAAGAAAAATTAATAAAATAAGAAGACCCTGGCACCACTGAACAGCTCAAATGTGTGTGACCAGCAGAAAAATAACCCCAATATTTATAGGCAATCAACTCTGAGTTTGTTAGCAACAGCAATACTGTACAGTTTTTACATTGTTATCAAATACATCATTCAGGAGTTACAAAAGATCATGCAGGACACTAAATCTCATACAAGCTTGGGTTGGTTTCATTCCAAGAATCTGAAACGGAGATAGAGGCATTGAAAATAGTTGTGGGTTTTTTTTTTTATGAGAACTCAAAACTTGTTTTCAAAACTCTGGATTCTTGGTTTAGCCTTCACAGGTTCTAGATAATCTTGTTTACAAGCAAGCCTGCAGGTGTTTGCTCAATTACAGTGTTCAAAAAGGGAGCTCAAGGACTGACTCTTAAAGGCAGCTTTAGAACCAGAGCCACTCTGAGATGCTCTGGGCATGACTTTAACCAACAGACATTTTGCAAGGTGCCAAACTCCACCTTCTTCTGTTTCACCTGGCAAAAACAAAAAAGTGCTTCTGGTAGCCCAATGGTAAAGAAGTGAGCTGAGCAAGTGCTGCCTGTGGCAGGGGGGCTGAAACTGGATGAGCATTAAGGTCCCTTCTGACCCAAACCATTTTAGGATGTCTCCATCTGGCTCATGAAGCAAGCCCACACTTGTGTGCACCAGTGCAATGCCAGCAGTTCAGCCTCCCAGCTCAGCACTGAAGGAATGGAGAAGCTATTGGCAACAGTTCTACCTTCAGGTGCACCTGAGCAGGGAGTTGTGTTCTTTCCACTCAGGGAAGTGACCTGGAATGGGAGGTAGAGGGATGGGCAGCAGCATCCTGCCCAGCATTCCAGAAGGCCTCAGCTTTGTGGCTCATGCCTCGTGTCAGTAGCATTTCTGCCTCTTCCAAGAGCTCAGCCCCTCTGTCTCCCTGCTTCACTGCATTTCCCTATGGCACAGGATTGGCTTTCCTAAGGAGTTTAACTTGTGGCAACATCTTTTGTTTGTTTGGTTGTTTTTTATCCTCCTAAAAAAGTGTAACAGCACAAAAAAATTCATAGCAGCATTTTACACAATTTGTGTTAAAAAAGTAGAAGTTAACCATTTGTGTCTCGAGTAACAAAAGGTTTAAATTACATTTCTCTTCCATTTTACACCCACTATTTACTAGCTGGACTATTTACAAAAGGGTTAAGTGTTGTGTAAGGGGGATGAGCTTCACCCAGGACTGATGGCAGACAGGAGGTAATGGCCTACCTCAACCTCTGCTTTGGCTGGCTAGAGAGGAGGTACAGCTGGGGGTAGATCCTAGAGACAATCAATCAGAGCTGGATTGTGTTCTGGGAGAAGAAACCACAGACACTGAGAGCGACCCCATGGTAAAAAACAGTAAGACCAACACTGGGTTTAGTTTTTATCTTTTCGGCTGAAAAAGAGGAGGAAAGAATTGAGAGCAAAGACACTGGAACAGGTTGAGACTGGAGATGAGGAGGAAATTCTCTCTAGTGAGGGTGGGGAGACATTGGCACAGGTTGCCCAGGGACGCTCTGGATGTCTCCTCCCTGGAGATGTCCAAGGATGAGGCCTTGAGCAACCTTAGCTGGTGGGAGGTGTCCCTGCCTATGGTGGGGGGCTGGAACTGGATGAGCTTTAAGGTCCCTTCCAAACCAACCCATTCCAAGCTGTCAGCTGTACCTCATGGATTCCAGCTAAGCTTTTCTCAAGAGGCAGCTTTTGATTCCAGAATGAAATGAAAGAATTTTAAAAGCAAATAAAAATGGGGGGGAAAAAAATTAACATTCAATCAGTAAAAATTGTTTAAGAATTAACTTAAACCCAGGGCTTTCAGCACACCTTCAGAGTAGGACAAAGGAAAATTATTTCTCTGCTAAGGTTAAGTACCAGCCCAGCTGTCTGCAAGCCCAAGAGGTACCACTGGTAGAGCTCCTGCTGGCCAAGACACCTGAACACATGCTTGTAGTAGTCACCTCTGTCATCTCCTGCAGCTGCTTCTTGGGTGAGTCCTGCTTCCCTCTAACCAGTCCTAAATCACAGCAGCCTGCAGAACACTCCACACAGGGTGCTTCTCACTGAAGAGGTGGTGGTTTGGGAACTAAACACTGATCAAAAGGGAAAAAAAACAGAATGGGGGACGCAAGATCTCCAGTGCTGTTCATGGAGGTCTTCTGACAGCTCTGCTGAAGCAAAATGGCAGTGGAAAGTTTTGGTAGCTGCAAGACAAAGTTGTTCTTGCTCCAGTAATAGATGGAGAAGAGGAGGCTGAGAGGAGACCTCATTGCTCTCCACAACTCCCTGAGAGGAGGCTGCAGTGAGGTGGGGGTTGGGCTCTGCTCCCTAGTCTCAGGTGATAGGAGAGGAAATGTCCTAAAATTGTGCCAGGGGAGGGTTAGGTTGGAGAGGAGGAAAAATTTCTTTGCTGCAAGAGTGGTCAGGAACTGGTACAGGCTGCCCAGAGAGGAGGTGGAGTCTCCATAGAATCACAGAACCTCCCTGGAGGTGTTCCAGAAAGGTGTGGCCATGGCACTTGGGTTTAGTGGCCATGGTGGTGCTGGGTTGGATGATCTTAGAGGGCTTCTCCAACCCAACCAAGCCCATGAGTCTGTGACATGAAGAGTGCATAGGACAAGGCAACCTTTCAGAGAAGTGAAGCCAGCATTGCTCAGTGTGGGAAACCTTTGCTCTGCTGGGCTGAAGTTGGTTTAGTGCTTTAGTGTAGCCACACTTCTGCATCTCTGCCTCCAACAACAGCCACACAGTCCCAAACGCTTGAGCTGCGGGACCCCAAATCAAAGCTCAGGCTAAGACCAGTTGCTCAAACTCCTCTTCTAAGCAAGGACTCCTGCCTAAACCTGCCAAGCCCTCAAGAAGCTGAACACCACTGAGATGCAGATTTTATTTTAGCAGATATGGAAATTTAGAGACTCAAGTTTCCCTTTATTAAAAAAAAAAAAAGGCCTATTAAGGCATCTTAACGGAAAAACACAAATCCATCTCTGGCTTTGGTTTGCTGCAAGACTATTTTACATGGGGGAAAAAGGAACAAACAAAGACCATGGACACTGTGACACACTGACAGCTCTCAGGTGGAAGTGACACTGGTACAGGTGCCTGGGTGTGAGCACAGCTGTCTCCCCTCCTGATGGCAGCCAGCCAGCCAGAGGCAAATCCAAACGTTTATCTCACAGTGGAGGGCAGCCCAGAAGTCTGTGCAGAAGTGACATACAAGGAGTTATTGTCTGGCAGAGGAGGAACCACAGAGTTCCCATTCGTGGGGGAACAGCTCAGTTTCAGTTTTTCCAAGTACTCTGCATGAACAGGCTTGTGGCACTGCAGGACCTTGATGGCATCTTCTACTTTGAACCATTCTCTTTTCCTTCCTGAAGGAGGACAACCCACAGAGAAGAACACAGTTAGACATCTCAAATAGCAGCAGGCCTTGCTATCTGCTCATTCCCTTTGCCTCCTGTCTTTCACTCCAGGAGTTCAAAAGGCAGGGTGATAAGACCTGGAAAGAAGTGATGGGCGTGAAGGTGTCCCCTGCCCATGGCAGGAGGCTGGAGCTAGATGATCTCTGAGGTCCTCTCTAACTCAAACCATCCCAGGAATGGCTGAGAGTCACCCAAGCTCACTGAAAGGTCTTTCAGGTAACTCTTGAAGCAGATGGAACTGGATGATCTTTAAGGTCCCTTCCAACCTAAACCATTCCATGTTTCTGTGCTGGGCAGAAGTTGATGTGCTCCAAAAGTCACATCCAGTCTTTACAGCAAAGAACATTTACTACTGCTATTAATTATTATTATTACTATTAAATTACTGCATACTGCCTTCCTACATGGTCCTGGCTAGCAGGAAACCACCTGATGAATGCCCACGCCTGCAGTCACAGAAGAATGACCTGGTCTGATACAGAAAGCAAATGCTCCATCCTCAAAACAGCTCCATGGGAGAATGTCCTCAGGCTAGCTATAAGGTTTCAAAAAGGTCAAGAAGAGCATTTAGAGGAATTAATTCCAGTTTTACAGTGTTCCAGGTACTGTGCTGCAGCACTATCAAACAGGCAGCTCACAGATGTCTTATGAGACCCTACCTTGAACACTGCATCCAGTTCTGGTGTCCCCAAGGACACAGCTCTTGGAGTGAGGCCAGAGAAGGCCACAAAGATGCTCCAAGGGCTGGAGCAGCTCTGCTGTGAGCACAGGCTGAGGCAGCTGGGGGTGTGCAGCCTGCAGAGGAGAAGGCTTCAGGGGACCTTAGAGCTGCCTGCCAAGAGCTGAAGGGATCCTGCAGGAAGGCTGCAGAGGGACTTGTGCTGAGGAGGTCTGGAGACAGGCCAAGGGGGAATGGTTTGGAGCTGAGGCAGAGCAGAGTGAGACTGGAGCTGAGGAAGAAGTTGTTGAGTAGGAGGATGGTGAGAGTCTGGCCCAGGCTGCCCAGGGAGGCTGTGGCTGCCTCCTGCCTGGGTGTGGTCAAGGCCAGACTGGATGAGGCCTTGAGCAGCTGAGTCTAGTTGAGAGGTGTCCCTGGGCATGGTGGGGAGGTTGGAGGAGNTACGAGGGGTGTTGATTATTGAGGCAGTCATTACGAGGGGTGGGGGAGAAAAAAAAGAGCTAAAAGAGATGGGGGGGGGAATAAAAAAAAGCCCAAATAAATGAGGGAAGGAGCCCAAATAAAACTAACCAATTAACTGTAAAAAGTAATGAAGTGAAAAACCCAATTAACTGAAAAAAAAAAACCAAACCATAAAACAAATGAAGAGGACTCCAATTAAATGGAACCCTCCCCCAACAATTAAAAAAAAAAATTAAATTTAAACCCCCACAATTAAATGAAAAAAAATGAAATGAAAAAACAATTATATGAAAAAAGAACCAACTAAATAAATAAAAACCCCAAAACAATAACCCCCCCAATTGAATAGGAAAATCCAACAACTGAGTAAAAAAAAAAACAAACCACAAAAACACCACCACAAAGGGAAAAAAACTAATAAAATAAAAACTAACAATGAAAATGAGGTAAAGAATGAAATGCTAATTGATCCCTGCAGGTCTTGCAGTGCAGCAGCTGCAGCCTAGCAGGGGCTCACCTATGTTGACTGAGTCCTCCCAGTCCTCCAGGATCTCTGTCACAGTCAGGACGTAGACGTAGGTCCTGTGCTTCCGGTCCTGGTTCTGCTTGGGTAGGAGAAAGACCTTTTAATTGTCACCCAAACCCACCCTGAACAGGCTCAGCAACACTGCAGGATGAAGGACGAGTCCCCACTGAAGAGGTCCTGGCAGCCAAATCTGGCTTTGCTGTCACCAATTCAAGAGCTGCATTGAGATGGGGACACCACAGCTGCTGTTTGACCCAGCTAGAGCCCACCCAGGCACAGCTCCAGCAAATGCCAAGTGAGGACCAAAGGATGCTCCTGGGCAGCCACGGTAAGTCAGCAGTGCTGCCCAGTACTCAGCTGCTTTTACCTGTGCCATAGAATGGATTGGGTTGGAAGACACCTTAAAGACCATTTGGTCTCAACCCCCTCCAACTGGCCCAGGCTGCTCAAGACTTCATTCAGCCTGGCCTTGAACACCTCCAGGGAGGTTGTGGATCACAGAATCATAGAATATAATCTTCAATCACATTCTGTGATCCACAACCTCCTTGGGCAACCTGTGCCAGTGTCTCACCACCCTCACTGCAAAGAATTTCTTCCTAACCTCCAGTCTCAATCTGCCCTCCTCAAGCTTCAATCCATTCCCTCTCCTCCTGTCACTCCCAGCCCTTGCCAAAACTCCCTCCTCAGCTCTCCTGTAGCCCCTTCAGGTACTGGAAGGATGCTCTAAGGTCTCCCTGGAGCCTTTTCTTCTCTAGGTTGTGACTCCCTCAGCCTGTTTTAAGTTCCCAGATGAATGCACTTGCTGCATCTGTTCCACCAACTGATGCTGGATGAAAGGTCACTCAGAACACTGCAAGGTGGAGCCACCTCCTGATGTGGCCAGACCACCTCTCTGCAGTGCTGCTGTCGAGGTCCCCTCAGGACATGAGGGAATCTGCAAGTCTGCAATCATGACAAACACAAATCCCTTCACCAGCAGCTTCTCAGTGTCTCCAGCACCAAGCAGCCCTTCACGAGGCAATTCAAACACAGACTGACAGAGGCAGTCCCTTCAGTGGAGGGTCCCCATGCCACAAGCCCACCTATGTTCTACTCCCTGCTAGCTGCAAGGCAGGCTGGTGGCACTGTTAAAGCTGCCACCTGACTAACTCAGCCAGACTGGCCCTTGGAGAAGAGCTGAGCTCCTAGGAAACCCAGGACCTTCTACAACTGCATCTAGAGATCCTCCCCCTCTCCTCCACACTGGTAAGACCCCATCTCATGTACTGTGTCCATTTCTGGGGCCTCTGTTACAGAAGGGCTATGGATGTGCTGGAAGGTGTCCAGAGAAGGGACACAAGGATGATCAGAGGGCTGGAGATGCTCTGCTATGAGGAGAGACTGAGAGAGTTGGGGCTGTGCAGTTTGGAGAGGAGAAGGCTCCCAGGTGACCTTATTGTGACCTTTCAGTATCTTAAGGGGGCTACAAGAAATCTGGGGAGGGACTTTTTAGGCTGTCAGGTAGGGATAGGACTGGGGGCAATGGAACCAAGCTAGAAATGGGTAGATTCAGACTGGATGTTAGGAAGAAGTTCTTCAGCATGAGGGTGGTGAGAGGCTGGCAGGGGTTGCCCAGGGAGGTAGTGGAAGCCTCATGCCTGGAGGTGTTTAAGGCCAGGCTGGATGAGGCTGTGGCCAGCCTGATCTAGTGTGAGGTGTCCATGCCCATGGCAGGGGGGTTGGAACTGAATGATCCTTGTGGCCCCTTCCAACTCTGACTGATTCTATGATTCTAGTGAGCACCAAGAGGTGTTGTGCCCCAGCAACTCTTAGAGATGGTTTTATCCCTCTGCCAGCAGCCACTCCTACTTAACACAGGTCTGTTAGAGAGGCTCCAGAGGAGGCCATGAAGATGAGCAGAGGGCTGGAGAATCATCCCTGTGGGGGCACGCTAAGGGAATTGGGGCTGTTCATCCTGGAGAAGAGAAGGGTCCTGGGAGACCCTACAGCAGCCTTCCAGTACCTGAAGGGGATACAGGAGAGCTGGGGAGGTACTACTGACAAGAGCTTAGAGTGCCAGGCCCAGGGACAATGGCTCTGAGCTGGGAGAGGGGAGATGGAGACTGGAGGTGAGGAAGAAATTCTCTGCAGTGAGGGTTGTGAGACACTGGCACAGGTTGCCCAGGGAAGCTGTGGATGTCCCAGCCTGAGGGTGTTCAATGCCAGGCTGGATGAGCCTTGAGCAACCTGTGCTGATGGGAGGTGTCCCTGCCCATGGCAGGGAGTTGGAACTGGATGAGCTTTGGAGGTTGCTTCCAACCCAACCCATTCTGTGATTCCATGTAAGCTGACAAATTACTTCAGTAAAATCAAAAAGTCAAAACAGTGTCCCCAAAAAGGCATGAAGGATACCTCAGAAACCCTCTGAGCTATCAGTTCTGGCTTCACTTATCCCACACACACACTTCTAGATGTACTAATCTAACCTTTCCAGGAAAATCCCAAGTCTTTTGACATCCTCCTGTCCAAATCTTTACATGTGATGTAAATCAGAGGCCATCGCCTCTCTGGTGTAGCATTTCCAGCAGCATTACAAAGTCACAGGCAGGTAACAAGAACTGAAGTCTGATGTTGATCAATTCTCACAAGAACAAGCAAAAAATAATTGGAAAAGGCATTTCAAAATTAAAAAGAGAAAGCTCACCTCAAAGATCCCAAGCAGTCTGCCCAGCTTGCCCTTTACTCCAGCCTACAAAGCAAACAGGAGAGAGTGAGTTAGCATCTGCTCGTGGATTTCACCCCCTCAGCCAGACTCAGCCTCCTGCATCGGTGCACTTCTCTTAGCAGGGTTAGGCAAGTGCTGCAAGGCAGGCTTTGGTTGAGCCTTAAGGCAAGGTTTTGGTTGCAGAGCTTTAAGGCAGGCTGTGGTTGAGCTTTAAGGCAAGGTTTGGCTGCCCAGAGAGGTTTTGGGGGCACTGAGGGGAAACTGAAAGGGTTTTGGGTGGGTTTAAGGGGATTAGGGTGGGATTTAAGAAGGTTTGGGGGTGATTTGGGGGCATTTTGGGGAGCTCTTAGGCAGGGTTGCAGTGCTTTGGTCAGGCTTTAATATTTAGGTGCTTTGAGAGCCTCTCCTAAAATCTGTGGAGCAAGGCTTAATTTTCTGTTGCCCCCCAACAGAGCACTGCTGTCCACTTGCTGCTGCCTTGCTGGGCTGCAGCAGGCACTAGAAAACGTTGGAGTAGATGAGGTCTGGGGGTCCCTTCCAAGCCATTCCATGCTCTTCCTGGCCCGGAGGTGTTCGGGTGCTGGCAGCCTGCAGCCAGCCTGGCGTTTTGTCTCCTGCAGATGGAGCAAGAGCTGTGCTGCAGCCACAGTTCTAAGCTGCCAGCCTGGAAGGGCAGAGAGTTGCTTAGAACCTGAAAGATTGCAGAGTTATTTTTAACTGGGGGATCTGCTGCATGGACCTTTAATGGGCACACTCCCGAAGGCACAGTGCAAGCCTCTCCCTGTTCTTTCTTGCTTTTACAGAACCAAAGGTTTTAGAAGCTCTGCCTGCTGCCACAATTTTCAGCTGAGAAGGGCTTTGATTTGATTTTTGAAATATCCACTCCTGGCTTGCAACACATAAGCATTCTTTAAATGTCATCTGCTGACTGAAGCAGATTCCTCTCTCCTCTGAGAGGCCTTAGCCAATACCATTGCCATTTTCACACCTGCAGCACATGGACCTTCAGGATCAGCCTCTTCCTTCTCAGGATCTCCATTCACACAGGCTTGGGAGCCACTGTGTGGGTTTTGGTAGGCATTTCAATACACTACAGCTACAAACCAACCAAGATGCTCAGCTTTTGGTGTGATGAAGGAAAAGAGGGTGGGAGGCTGTTCCTTCTATTTAAGGGAATGGACATCAGGAATGTCCAGTTCTGGGCCCTCAGCTCAAGGGCCTCAGGGAACTGCTTGGAGGAGTCCAGCACAGAGCCCCAAAGCTGCTGCAGGCAGTGGAACATCTCCTGTGAGCACAGGCTGAGGGAGCTGGGAGAAGAGGAGCCTGAGGGCTGCCCTCATTGCTGTGCTAAAGATGTGCAGGGCTGGAGCCAGGCTCTGCTCAGGGATGGCCAAGGACAGCACGAGTGGCACTGGGGGCAAGCTGGAGCAGAGGTGGCGGCAGGGGAACAAGAGGGGAAACTTTGTCACTGTGAGGGTGCTGAAGCCTGGAGCAGGCTGCCCAGAGAGGCTGGGGAGTCTCCTCTAGAGACATTCCAAACACACCTGGATGTGTTCCTGTGTGACCTGCCCTGGCTGATCCTTCTCTGTCAGGGGGATGGGCTGAATGATCTCCAGAGGTCCCTTCCAACCCCTCCCATGCTGTGACTGTGACACCATCAGCTTTTGCCCGCCTCATCATTTGTGCCATTTCTCTCTGACCACACATGTGCAAACAACTCATTTCCATCTCTCACGATACCCAATTAAACATTAACATCCAAATTAATTACCAGAGTAGCTCCTCATTTAGATGAGGTTTAAGACCTTCCAGGGACTGCTTCATGCTGCAGTTCCTTGTGTTCTACAGCCAGGTTTGTAAAACCTTCCTGTACCTTAGGAACATGCCAGGTTATCTCACGCTGCAGTGGCAGACAAACTTCAATAAAATCCATACTCAATATTTAGTAACCCCCAAATCACCCATTTGAACTGAGCTCAAGGGTGAAAGCCAAACCACTCTGAAGCTGTGCACACAGGCAGACAGGGAACAACTGCAGTGCCTACAGATGGAACTGCACAAGTCTGTGCTTGGGTTTTGAAAAGTATTGAAAAATCAGGGATATGCATCACAGAATGGCTCAGGGTGGAGGGGAGCTGAGAGTTCATCTGCTGCAACCTCCCCACCATGTCCAGGGACACCTCTCAACTAGACTCAGCTGCTCAAGGGCTCATCCAGCCTGGCCTACAACACCCCCAGGCAGGAGGCAGCCACAGCCTCCCTGGGCAGCCTGGGCCAGACTCTCACCACCCTCCTAATCAACGACTTCTTCCTCAGCTCCAGTCTCACCCTGCTCTGCCTCAGCTCCAAACCCATTTCCCCTTGGCCTGTCTCCATGGAACCTCAGTACAAGTCCCTCTGCAGCCTTCCTGCAGGATCCCTTCAGCTCTTGGCAGGCAGCTCTGAGGTCCCCTGGAGCCTTCTCTGCATGCTGCACACCCCCAGCTGCCTCAGTCTGTGCTCACAGCAGAGCTGCTCCAGCCCTTGGAGCATCTTTGTGGGCTCCTCTGGACTCTCTCCAGCAGCTGTGTCCTTCTGCTGGGGACAGCAGTGAGCTACTCTGTTGTGATCCACTAGCATTAGCAATGCCATTTTCACCCTCGTTATCAATTTCTCCAGTTTAATAACTCAATGGAACCTGAGGCTTAGTTTGTGGCTGACCCAATCCTGCAGAGCCTCAGCTGCAGCCAGTGCCAGTCAGTCTCCTTGGGAATGGACTCATTCACCACTCTTCAGCAGCTCACTTCCCTGACACTGGCCTTAGGGTAAAAATAGAAAGGACATCCATCTCTGGAAAGGTCAGCAGCACTCTCCAGGGCTCCAGGCACAGCCCTCACCCCAACACTGCCTTTCCCTTCAAAATGCCACACTTAAGTCTCTTGGCAGCACACCTGTAGCTGAGCAGTGCTTTAGTTTAAGGTTAAGCTACACAAACTATCAAAGCCCTGAAAGTCTGAGCCTGTAGAATGAGTTTCACCAAATGATTTTTGCTGATTATTTGCCCCAGAGTTTGGAAAAGAAAATCTTTATACATTTGCCAGCACAGCTCAGAGCTGAACAAGGCTGGCAGCCTGGGTCTTAGTCCAGGAATAATTAAAACCAAACAAACTACACAAAATAATAAAATCAATAAAATAATAACAGCAATAAAATATTAAAACAGTAAATATAATTAATTTTAAAAAATAATAAAACAATAACAACAAAATAGTAATCACAACGCATAGCCACTGTAAAAAGGTGAATAAAATTTGGCTTAGCTTCTGAGCAAAATGCCCCTGCAAGCACCACTCAAGAGCTGTGTGTTTGATGAGTTCTCTACCTTCAGAAACAGGTCCTCCTGTGGTTTATCAGTACTGAGGCTGTTGGCATTCTGAGTCATTCACAACATGACCATGAAGCCTCTCACCGAAATGTTGCTGGCAACAGATATTCCAAGGAGCTACAGAACAGCTTAACACCAGTACACTGAGAGGCAGTCAAAGCATTTGCCTAAGCCACACAGAATCCTACAATGGCTCAGGTTGGAAGGGATCTCAGAGCTCAGCTCTTCCAACCTCCTGCCATGCCCAAGGACACCTCTCAACTAGACTCAGCTGCTCAAGGCCTCATCCAGCCTGGCCTGCAACACCTCCAGGCAGGAGGCAGCCACAGCCTCCCTGGGCAAGCCTCTCACCACTCTCCTACTCAACAGCTTCTTCCTCAGCTCCAGTCTCACTCTCTCTGCCTCAGCTCCAAAACATTCCCCATTTTGGCCTGTCTCTAGACCCCCTCAGCACAAGTCCCTCTGCACCCTTCCTGCAGGATCCCTTCAGCTCTCAGGAGGCAGCTCTGAGGTCCTCTGCAGTCTGAGGACAAGAACAAACCAGCTCTGGCAGGGCTGTTCCACATCACCACAGCAGGTACTCCTTGTTTTCACTTTCTGGTTTTCACCTTTTCCCACCTTTGCTGATGTGAAAGCACATCCAGAGGGCAACAGATTACTTGGAGGTGTCTACAAAATTGCTGTTTGCATGAAGCAGGAGCTCAGTGTCTGGGCAGAGTGTGCAGCCTGCTTGGACTTTCCCACTGCACTAAGTTTATGGTGTAAGATACATCATCAGTAATGTTCTGTGTCCATTCCTTATCTATCTCCACTTAACCTTCTCCAACACTCATAGACCATCCACAGCACCACTGCAGAACTGTGCAAGCAGAGCTCCTGCAAAGCCAGGACTTGGAAGTGTTCCGCAGAAGCATGTGTAAGAGAGACCCAGGTCACAATTCTCACTGCTGCATCACCCTGGTGAGCAGCACTGCAAGCCCTGCAAGGCAAGAAGCTGGACCAGTTTCCATTTTGAGCAGCTTTCAATAGTTGTTCAAACCATCACAGCAGCATTGATGACACTACCTGTACACAGGTCACTCTCAGGACCATCTTTTCTTTACCACCAAACACATAACTACAGCTCAGTCCAGTTTGACATGGGGATCTAGATTTTGAACAGTTTCCTCTCTAACAAAGAGATGAGATCTCAAATGAAGAGATTTTTATGTACTCAGGGCTGTTAAAATATGGTGCTTCAGGCTACCACAAGCACACAAGACAAGTCAAAACTTTGGGAGAAAGGCCTGAAAATCTCCAGCACTTCTTCTGATGTCCTGGATGAAAAGGTTAATAATTTCCTCTTTCTAATTCCCATCTGGAGACAGCAGCAGCAGCAAGAAGCTGGATTTTTTGGGCTGTGTTTTGGTTACCTCTTCGTACACCTCTCTGACAGCTGCTCCTCCTGGCTCTTCTTCTGGCTCCATGCCTCCACCTGGTACAATCCACTGATCTGGGTATCGGCTACTGCTCACCAACAGCACCTGGAAAGAATTGCAGATGACTGTTAAACAGAGCTCCCAAGGCTGTCTACTTGTCCAGCAACCAGCTTGTTCAGCTAGCCAGGTGGGCCAGAGCCCTCAGAATCAAACCTGATGGGCAACCAGCAGCTGGGAGTGACAGAAAGGGGAGTTGTCACCATCCAGTTTTTGATGCACAACAAAAGACCTGCTAACAATGTCCTCCAGTATGAAGGAAGGAGTCACACAGAGGGGATTCTGCCCCTTGACTCTGCTCAGACCTCACCTCCAATCTGCCTCCAGTGCTGCTGTCCCCAGCAGGACAACACAGAACTGCTGGAGAGAGTGCAGAGGAGCCCACAAAGATGCTCCAAGGGCTGGAGCAGCTCTGCTGTGAGGACAGGCTGAGGGAGCTGGGGGTGTGCAGCCTGCAGAGAAGAAGGCTCCAGGGGACCTCAGAGCTGCCTGCCAAGAGCTGAAGGGATCCTGCAGGAAGGCTGCAGAGGGACTTGTGCTGAGGGGGTCTAGAGACAGGCCAAGGGGGAATGGGTTTGGAGCTGAGGCAGAGCAGGGTGAGACTGGAGCTGAGGAAGAAGTTGTTCAGTAGGAGGGTGGTGAGATGCTGGCCCAGGCTGCCCAGGGAGGCTGTGGCTGTCTCCTGCCTGGGGGTGTTGCAGGCCAGGCTGGATGAGGCCTTGGGCAGCTGAGTCCAGTTGAGAGGTGTCCCTGGACATGGTGGGGAGGTTGGACCAGATGAGCTCTGAGCTCCCTTCCAGCCTAGGCCATGCTATGATATAGATAAGCATGAAAACTGAGGCATTTCCATCACACACAAGTTAAAAGAAGGCTTCCAGAATGGTATCTTTTGGCTAGGGAAAAAAAAAAAATGGACTTCTGAAAATAGTTCTGATCTCCAGTCCCAGCCAAGCTTCTTCACAGTTATTGAAGTGTGATGTTAGCACAGCAGGCTTGCAATATTGCATAACTAAGATTTTAAGGAGAGTACTTCACTGGCCATTAGCCAGTTTGGTTTCTTCTGTAAGAACAAAAACTGCAACATATTGAATTTGAAATTACTTCTAAATTTAGTATTTTTTTCCCCAAGATACTTTAGTTCTACTTAACTTGACTGTAACCCTTCATAACAGTCAAGAGCTGAGACTTCAGCCACAGCTCCAGCAGAGCACTATGCCTCAAATTTGGGATAACATGCAACAGAATCACAGACTGGTAGGGGTTGGAAGTGACCTCTGGAGATCATTGAGTTCTGTGGGCACCACCCCACAGAGTCTGGCACGTTCATCTTGACACCCACCTCTCAGGTATTTATAGACATTGATCAGATCCCCTCTCAGCCTTCTCCTCTCCAGGCTAAGCAGCCTTCCTTCACAGCAGGGATGCTTCAGTCCCTTCAGCATCCTCATTGCCTCCATTGGCCTCTCTCCATCAGGTCCCTGTCTCTCTTGCACTGGGGAGCCCAGAACTGGACACAGTATTGCAGGTGTGGGCTCAGCAGGGCAGAGCAGAGGAGAATCTCCCTAGACCTGTTGGCTGCACTTTAGCTGATGCCCCCAAGCCTGATCTACATCAGTACCAGCAATCCTTAAAGAGCAGCTGTAGAGAACTCCAGGTCTGGGGAGCTGCCAGCCACAAACATCAGAGATTCTCTGCTGCTGAAAGCAGCACTCACTGCAGTCATGTGGCAGCTAGCAAAAAAGCTGAACAAAAAAAGATGCTTATAGCCCAGTAAATCATCCCCAGTTGGTGGAATGGTTTTCATCAGCAGGCATTGTTTAGTTAAGGCTAAACATAAAATTCTTAATTACTACTACGGGATAAATCAGGTTGCTGCTTCTGGCAGTGCAGCAAAACCCCAGGAATTCTAGAACCATGCTATGAATATTTGATGCTTTTATAGATAGCAGCTGACTACCTCTAACCTGATCAATAGTTTATTGGGCTGGCTTTGTGTCTCTGTGAACTTTAAAAAACCGTTTTTTAGAAAACAGAAACAGGTACATCAAACACTAACCCCCATAAAAGTACAGCAGCTCTGGTAGAGAGGATTTACAGCTACACACAGAATAAACTCTCCAGTGCTACAGCCTGGCAAGGTCACTTTGGCACCTCTCCAAATCTCCACTAACCCTGGAACAAAAGCATTTGTCAAGCATCTTTCCCTCTGTGCTTTACTGCAGAATCACAGAAGATTCTGGTTGGAAGAGACCTCAAAGCTCATCCAGTCCAACCCTCAGCCCAGCACTAAACCATGTCCCTAAGCATCAGGTCCACATGGTGCTTGAACACCTCCCCAGGGATGTGGTGACTCCACCACCACCACCTTTGTGGCCCGCTCTGGACTCTCTCCAGCAGCTCTGTCCCTTCCTTCTGCTGGGGACAGCAGCACTGGAGGCAGGATTGGAGGTGAGGTCTCAGCAGAGCAGAGTAGAAGGACAAAATTCCCCTCTCTTGCCCTGCTGCCCATACTGTTCTTGATCATAACCTCATTAGGCTCAGAAGAAAACAATCAAAATACTTGTGCCAAAAGTACTTCCTACTTAGAGTGAGGGTGGAGAGACACTGGCACAAGCTGCTCAGGGAGGCTGTGGATGTCCCCTCCCTGGAGGTGCTCAAGACCAGGCTGGATGAGGCCTTGTGCAACCTGGGCTGGTGGGAGGTGCCCCTGCCCATGGCAGGGGGGTTGGAACTGGATGAACTCTGAGGTCCTTTCCAACCCAAACCACTCTATGAATTTAAGAAATCCATATCCCATCTCTCTACAGAGAAATATTGTGTGCCCAAAGGAAGTGGGCACAAGGGTTGAGCGCTAAGAAAGTTTTCTACTCATAGAATGGTTTGGGCTGGAAAGGCCCTTAATGATCATCTAGTTGCAACCCCTTGCCATGGTTAGGGACACCCTGTGCTCATGACTTGTTAGTTAGTGACCTCTGCCCTTCCCATGGCTCGGGAAGAGTCTTACTGTGGGTGATCCTCGTTCCAAAGGTTTCTAACAGAGTCATGACATCAAAGCACTGCTAAGTTTGTCTTACTCCAAAGACTAACTTTAAAGCTTTAGAACTTTCAACAGCAATGCCACACAGCCAGCACTGGATGGTAAGGGCTGGAAGGGACCTCTGAAGATTGAGTCCAAACCCCTGCCAAAGCAGGATCACCCAGGGCTTGAAAGGTCTCCACAACCTCTCTGCAGCCTACTCCAGGGCTCCAGCATCCTCACACCAAAGATTCCCCTCGTGTTGAGGTGGAACTTCCTGGGTTCCAGTTTGTGACCACTGCCCTTGTCTTATCACTGGGAACCACTGAAAAGAGCCTGGCCCCTTCTTCTTGACACCCACCCCTCAGGTATTTGTAAATACTGCTCAGATCCTCTCTCAGCCTTCTCTTCTCCAGGCTAAGCAGCCCCAGGACTCTCAGCCCTTCCTCATCACACAGAGGTTCCAGTCCCTTCAGCATTCTCATACCCTTCATTCACACTCTCCAGCAGCTCCCTGTCCCTCTTGAACTGGGGAGCTC
The DNA here is from genome assembly GCA_013399055.1 of Ramphastos sulfuratus. Lineage (NCBI taxonomy): Eukaryota > Metazoa > Chordata > Aves > Piciformes > Ramphastidae > Ramphastos > Ramphastos sulfuratus. Next base: position 11,935 of record WBNM01017801.1, on the reverse strand, counting down.
AGGACTGGGCACAACACTCTAGCTGTGGTCTCATTAACAAGGAACAGACTTTGGTCTTCCTGAAAATACTCTCAGTAGAGCTATTACATTTGATATTCCTTCCATGTGAGAAAGGCAAGCTGAAAACTCCAGGGTTGAGGGAAAAAAAAAAAAAAAAAAAAAAAAAAT
>WBNM01017801.1:0-11489 GCA_013399055.1 Ramphastos sulfuratus | reverse complement strand
CTGGATGAACTCTGAGGTCCTTTCCAACCCAAACCACTCTATGAATTTAAGAAATCCATATCCCATCTCTCTACAGAGAAATATTGTGTGCCCAAAGGAAGTGGGCACAAGGGTTGAGCGCTAAGAAAGTTTTCTACTCATAGAATGGTTTGGGCTGGAAAGGCCCTTAATGATCATCTAGTTGCAACCCCTTGCCATGGTTAGGGACACCCTGTGCTCATGACTTGTTAGTTAGTGACCTCTGCCCTTCCCATGGCTCGGGAAGAGTCTTACTGTGGGTGATCCTCGTTCCAAAGGTTTCTAACAGAGTCATGACATCAAAGCACTGCTAAGTTTGTCTTACTCCAAAGACTAACTTTAAAGCTTTAGAACTTTCAACAGCAATGCCACACAGCCAGCACTNAAAAAAAAAAAAAATCTTCTTCCACTAAGCCTTCCCAGCCAAGTTTTCACCTTGTTTTCATGTCCATGAATAGCAACGACCTTTGAGCACAACAAGGAAGAGAAGCTGCTGGGCAGCCTGCTTGTAATAAGCACCTATGGATATGGCCAACAGGGGTATGGTTAACCAAAGCCCCAGGGGCAGTCAGAGAGCAGCTGGCAGCACTGCACTTGCTCACTCTAAACGCTAAGCCTGCAGACAAACAACTGATCATTGCTGGAGAGAGAAGGCAAAGTTTCAGCCTGTTTGGTGATCTCAGGTCAGAAGAGAACTTGAAGCAACTCACACCCATTATATTCCTGAAGGTTAAAATAGCAACAGCTCAGAGTAAAATACAAAAGTACAGCCAAAAGTTCTTCCTTTTCACGTATTTTTTTCCCCCCATATAAAACACTCAAACAGGTAGAAATTTACTTGAGGTTATACAAAAGATCATTGCTTTGTATCTTCCTTAACTGTAGGGCATTAGAATTGTGTTAAAAATCAGCAGGGGAGGGGAAAGGAAAGGGGGCTGGAAAAGGGGGAACGGTAAAAGGGAGGGGGAAAAAAAAAACCAAACGATCAAGTCCAGTTATCATCCAACACCACCATATCCACTAAACCATGTCCCCCAGGGCCATGGCCACAGGTTTCTTGAACACCTCCAGGGATGGGGGCTCCACCACCTCCTTGTTCCAATGCCTGACCACCTGAGAAACAAGGAGAAGCACCTCTCTCACAAAGCCTGGATGGTGCTTGCAGGATCCACTGCATTAACTTAAGCAAAAGCCTCAAATGGAGATCCTGTGGCCACTGCTATTGCAGTTAGAGATCTTGATCTAAGGCTCTTTGCTGGTTTTAGAGCTGAAAAAAGCAACTTAGCTTTAGAATTTGCAACAGCAATGCCACACAGACAGCACTGGATGGTAAGGGTTGGAAGGGACCTCTAGAGATTGAGTCCAAACCCCTGCCAAAGCAGGATCACCCAGGGCAGGTCACACAGGGCTTGGAAGGCCTCCACAACCTCTCTGCAGCCTGCTCCAGGGCTCCAGCACCCTCACACCAAGGAACTTTTCCCTCACTTTGAGATGGAACCTCCTGGGTTCCAGTTCATGACCACTGCCCCTTCTCCTATCACTGGGCACCACTGAAAAGAGCCTGGCACCTTCTTTTCAACCCCCACCCCTCAGGCAGTTCTAAAATACTGCTCAGATCCTCTCTCAGTCTTCTCTTCCCCAGGCTAAGCAGCCCCAGGGCTCTCAGCCCTTCGTCATCACACAGAGGTTCCAGTCCCTTCAGCATCCTCATAACCCTCCATCCACACGCTGCAGTAGTTCCCTGTCCCTCCTGAACTGGAGAGCTCAGAACTGGACACAACACTCCAGCTGTGGTCTCATTAACAAGGAACAGACTTTGGCCTTCCTGAAAGTACTCTCAGTAGAGAGACTGCTCATAGCCCACACTCCTCCTGCAGCTACTTCCTAGTCATAGAATGGGTTAGATTGGAAGACACCTTAAGCATCATTCAGTTCCACCTCCCTGCCATGGACAGGGACACTTCCCACTGGACTATTTTTCAGCCTGCTCACTCAACAGTGGCCAGTACCCAGCCACACAAGAGTGAGCACCACACAAACTGCAGCAGAAAGGCACTGCTGCCAATCTCAGACCAGCCCAAGAGCTTCAAGCAAAGCATTTTACAGACAGACTGAGAAGCACCCCCAGCTATGACAGAGGTCAAAAAGCTTTAGTCTCAATGAACAGGAACTGGCCTAGCAGCAGAGAATCAGGGGAACAATTAGCAGCACGTGAATCCAAACACTCAACTTCAGCCCAGCATCCTGCAAGCAGCCCAGAAAGCTGGGCTTGGTCTATTACCCCTCCCCAATTCAAGCAAAGCAGCACAATGCTTGGCCAGCAGTCAGTGCCACTTTACCAGCATTCTGAACACGAAGGGTAACAAAATATACTCAGATATTTTAATAACACCTAAAAAAAAAAAACAACCCCAAAAAAAACCCAACCCAGACATGCCAAGTTATTTTTGCTTTGAGATTTTCTGATTTTAAAGGCCATGTGGTCACAGGGAGAGAAACATCAGCCTTTTCCAGCCTGTTTGGTACAAAAAGGATGCAGAAAGGCTGGAAAGTGTCCAGAGAAGGGCTGTGAAAATGAGTAGAGGACCAGCAGCCCTGCCATGAGAGGAAAGCTGGGATTGTTCAGCCTAGAGAAGAGAAGGCTTAGGGAGACCTTAGCAGCATGGACCAGGATATCAAGGGCGCTCCCAGGAGGATGGAGACTCCCTTTTTACAAAGAGTCCCACAGAGAAGACAAAAGGGTGATGGGGACAGGTTACTGCTGGGGAGATTCCCACTGGGCTCCAGAAGAAAATCTTTCCCATGAGCACAGTCAGACACTGGAGTCATCTCCCAAGGGCAGTGGTGGAGTCCCCTACATTGGGCAGTTTTAAGTCTCAGCTTGGCAGGCTGCTGGGGCAGCTCACTGCAACTCCACTGTCACGTGGAGGAGATTGAGAGGTGACCTCAGCAATGGTTATCAATATGTGCAGGGTGAGTGCCAGGAGGCTGGAGCCAGGCTCTGCTGGGTGATGCCCAATGCCAGGACAAGGGGCACTGGGTGGAAGCTGAGGCAGAGGAAGTTTCATTTAAACATGAGGAGGAATTTTTTCCCTGTGAGGGTGCCAGAACCCTGGAACAGGCTGCCCAGGGGGGTTGTGGAGTCTCCCTCTCTGAAGATATTCAAAACCCACCTGGATGTTTTTGTGTGATCTGCTCTGGGTGCTCCTGCTCTGGCAGGGGGGTTGGACTGGATGAGCTTTTGAGGTCCCTTCCATCCCCTGACATTCTGTGATTCTACAAAGTTGGAGCAGATGATCCTTGGGGTCCCTTCCCACCTGGCACTCTGGGATTTAACTTGCAGTTGTTAACCTACATGTTTTATGCCACATGAAATTCATGCTTGGCTGTTGTGTTTCTGTAGGGGTGCAGAAGCTCAGCACCTTCCCCTGGCTATTTAAAGCTGTTCTTGAGGGTGAAGTGCTGATGTCAGGAGCAGCAGCAGTGCCCTGCCATGGCACCTCAGCCAGAAGGCATTGCCTTGTGCTAACAAGCACTCAGGTCACCTGGCACATTACACTGGCCCTTCAGCTTTGAACAATCAGGTCTGACAGCTCTTGTGGCAGGATGGAGGGTGAAGATCTCACACCCAGGAGACACCTGGTTGCAAAAACCCTGCAAACAAACTAGAACCCCCCACAAGCACCCACAACAGAAGTTTCATTTCTCACACTGGGTCAGCTCCCCCATCCCCTTGACACTGCATCTTTCTTTCCTTACATTCAAGGCCAGGCTGGACAAAGCCTTGAACAACCTGGGCTAGTGCAAGATGTCCTTGCCCATGGCAGGGAGGTGGAACTGGATGATCATTAAGATCCCTTCCAAACCATTTTCTGACTCTATGCTTGTTAATACAGACCAAGGGAGAAATTATGTAGTGGAGGAAGAGCTAAAACTCCAATTGCTGCCCCTTTCATTGCTGGCTTGAAACCATCTTGAGCAAGACACCTGGGCTTTACTGCTTACCCAGCAACAGCATCTGCTGGACTCAGATATCAGTTTCCAAGCACTCATCAGAACCTAGCTCCAGGTCTTTGAGAACTGCTCAGCTGCAGCTAAAGACAGAACTGGTAGATGTCAATAACTAACCTTGCCACATTTTAGCCCTTTTGGTCTCTGAAATACTTGGGAAAACTTACATGCACCTCTGAAGACAGAGTCTGGTTTAAAATACTGATGTAAATAGGGCTGGTTCCACTGAAGTGCTTAAGCACCAACTCAGAAAGCAACCTAATCAAAAAGAAAGCTTTTAAAGCATTCTACAAACAGGACTGGGAAAAACAAAATACACTGAAACTGAACCACTACTTTAAATCTTTAAAGTAAACTCAGGATGGTGAAAGTAAGCCTGGATCAGCAACGGTGTGGCCAGGAGCACAGCAGTGGTGGTGCCCCTGTACTGGGCACTGCTGAGGCCACACCTCGAGTACTGGGTTCAGTTTTGGGTCCCTCACTCCCAGAAGGACATTGAGGTGCTGGAGAGTGTCCAGAGAAGGGCAACAAAGCTGGAGAACGGTCTGGAGAACAGGGCTGGGGAGGAGCAGCTGAGGGAGCTGGGGGTGTGCAGTGTGGAGAAGAGGAGGCTGAGGGAGACCTTGCTGCTCTCTGCAGATCGCTGAGAGGAGTGTGCAGTGAGGTCGGGGCTGGGCTCTGCTCCCTAGGAGGGGAAATGGCCTGAAATTGTGCCAGGGGAGGGTTTGGTTGGAGATGGGGAACAATTTATTGACTGCAAGAGTGGTCAGGCATTGGAACAGGCTTTTTAATCATCCTTTAACAAAATAATTTCTAATATGAAGCAACACCTGCACAACTCTCCCTCTCTGCAGATACTCAAAACCTGCCTGGATGCATTCCTGTGTGATCTGCTGTAGGTGATGCTGCTCTGGCAGGGGGGTTGGACTGGATGAGCTTTGAAGGTCCCTTCCAGCCCCTGACATTCTGTGATTCTATGAAACCCAAAGCACATAACCATTGTTAATAATAATTAAACACTGACCACAAGAACAAGGTAGATTAGACAGGGAGCTCTTAAATGTTGACATTCCACAGCCCAAGAACTAACTTCCCTAAATCAGAATCATAGATTGGGTTGGGTTGGAAAGGACCTCAAAAGATCACCCAGTTCCAACCCCCCTGTCATGGGCAGGGACACCTCCTACTAGAGAAGTTGCTCCAAGTCCCATCTAACCTGGCCTTAAATACTTCCAGGGATAGAATCTGACCAGAAAGGTGACACAATACTTGGAGCTTATAATTTTTAACTCCAAGTTAAGAGGCAATAATTGTCATGCAAGTGTGAAACAAACAAACAGAAGCAAAAAAAAAACCACACCAACCCAAATCAACATTTCCCTTAAGTGTATGACAAAGTTATCCTCACTACTGTCTCAGCAAGTAAACAAAAAAAAACCTTCCCATCTATTCTCATCGCTTGGACAAGGCTGAACAACCAAAAATGGAAAAATTTAAAACTGAAATGCTTGAAAACTTTATTTTTTTTTTCTTATTATTAAATAATTTTTTTTTAGGTCTGCCACTAGCAATTGCTGGCTGAACACTAAAGTAGGGCTTTCAGTACTACATTCAGTTACAGAAAGCAGTGTGACAGATGCCAAAACAATTGGAATGCACTCGGGTTTGATATTTGAGACATTTAAAAATAGCTCCTCCTTTGTTTGTGTATAGAATATGGGCTTGAGAGCAGCAAAATTAAATTAGCTTTGGAAATGGGTTTAAGATATCTTAATTATTAGGAAGCAAAAATAATAAATGTTTATTGCTATTTGCTGTTGCTGCTTTCAAGGCTTGCCTTGTTGTCTGCTTTGAGAGGTGAAGATTCTACAACCAGAATTTGGGGTTGGAAAAGAGCTCTGGAATCCTTGAGTCCAATTGTCAACCTTTGGTGGCCATGGTGGACTAAGGTTGATGGTTGGACTCAATTGAGGTCTTTTCCAAGCCATACAATTCCATGATTCATTTCCAGCATCTTTTCTGTAGCTGAGAGGGCAGACAGTGCCTGCAATCACTGCTTTCATTTCCATTAGTGACAGCAGATGCCAGCTCTTTAGCTCATCTCCAGTCATCTTCTCTCTTCAGCCCAAAGGACAGCACTGAGACACCAAACCAGGCAACACTTCAATCACAGTAGTCTAAAAGATCTAAAACACTCAAAAAAAATTCCAAAGCTACTTCCACACTATTTGAACTTCTTCCAGGATAAATATATTTATTGTGCAAGATATGTATATCTCGTATCATACAAATCACAGCAGGAAGGCTACAAAACCCAAACCAAAATGGGCTACACAGCACTAATGTGCTCTAAATAGAGTCTCTCCAGCATTAAGAAAGAAACAGGAAAGAAGTGGGAGCAGCCCTGCAGAAAAGGACTTGAGGGTGCTGGTGGGTGAGAAGCCAGAAAGAAGCCAACAAGAGGCACTGGCAGCCCAGAAGGCCAATGGCATCCTGGGCTGCATCCAAAGCAGTGTGGGCAGAGATGGAGAGAGGGGATCCTGCCCCTCTGCTCTGCTCTGGGGAGACCTCACCTGCAGGGCTGGGGCCAGCTATGGGACCCCCAGCACAAGACAGACATGGACCTGATGGAGAGGGTCCAGAGGGCCAAGAAGATAATCAGAGGGCTGGACCAGCTCTGCTACAGGGACAAGTTTAGAGAGTTGGGATTGTTCAGCCTGGAGAAGAGAAGGCTCCAGGAAGACATTAGAGCTGCCTGTCAGTGTCAGAAGGCTGTGGAGGGACTGTTCAGAAGGGCCTGTGGGAATAGGACAAGGGCAATGGTTTGGAACTGGAGCAGGGCAGAGTTAGCTTGGACATCAGGAAGCTGTGCACAGTGAGGGTGGTGAGATACTGGAACAGGCTGCCCAGAGCTGTAGTTGAGGCTCCATCCCTGGAGACATTCAAGATCAGAGTTGATGTGGCCCTGGGCAGCCCGCTCTAGCTGGAGGTGTCCCTGCTGAGTGCAGGGGTTGGACAAGATGCCTGTTCTGAGGGTCCCTTCCAACCTGGTGCAATCTGTTCAATTTTGCACAGTGCAGCTGGGCAGCCATCACCACCTCACAAGCAGATGCTTGCAGCTGCAACAGCAACTCTTCAGGCAAAGCAGAAGCTTTTGACAGGCTGCAAGGCTGCAGGCATCCAAGACAGCTGACTCAACAATCTTCAGTCTGGCAGCAAAGACTGTTGGTAGGTCTAACTGGGCAGCTGAAGAGCAGGAGTTCAGCAGCTGTATTTCAAACTGTCTGCTGGGATCAGAGAATTGTGTTGGCCAGAAAAGACCTTGAGGATCATCGAATCCCAAATGACTACACTGAACTTTGCTTCAGCAGTATTCTACCATCCATCTCTGTTTTAAATGAAGAAATAAAGAAGTGAACAGAAAATGAATGGAAATACAACAAGGGCTGACCAAACCCACCCTTTGTTACTGCAACTGACCTGCTGCTTCACTCAGCTCACAGAATGCCAGATTGGAAGAGACCCCAAGGATCACCTGGTCCAACTTTTTCAGGTATGTAATATGGGGCTTCAGGGAGGCTGCAAAGGGAGCATGAGAAGTGCAATACAGAGGGGAAACAGACCAAGAAGCCATAGCAAGCAGATTTTGCCAGGTCATGATTAGTAATGAGGTATTAAATGATTTAGTGACTGGACTGAGATTTGCAGGTGATAGGCACAGAAAGCTGTTACTGAAATCTCTGCGTCTCCAAATTCAGACATAGAACCATGGAATTGTTTGAGTTGGAAAAGACTCCCAAGATCACTCAGCCCAACCATCAACCCAGCACCACCATGGCCACTAAACCATGTCCCCAAGTGCCATGCCCACAGGTTTCTTGAACACCTCCAGAGATGAGGATTCTACCATCTCCTTGGGCAGCCTGTGCCACTCCCTGACCACTCCTTTAGTTAAGAAAATATTTCTAATCTAACCTAATCCTCCCTTGGCACAATTTCAGGCCGTTTCCTCTCCTTCTATCACCTAAGGAGCAGAGCCCAACACCCCCCTCACTGCAGCCTACTCTCAGGGAGCAATGAGGTCTCCCCTCAGCCTCCTCTTCTCCACACTGCACACCCCCAGCTCCCTCAGCTGCTCCTCCCCAGCCCTGATCTCCAGACCCTTCCCCAGCTTTGCTGCCCTTATCTGGACACTCTCCAGCACCTCAATGTCTTTCTTGCAGTGAGGGACCCAAAACTGAACCCAGTACTCGAGGTGTGGCCTCAGTAGTGCCCAGTACAAGAGCACCACCACACATCCTACATCAACAGGGGATCTCAAGCTTAAGCTGGTGAAGAAGGATGACACATGGTAAAGCGCAGCCAGCTTCATGTGCCAGACACTAAACATTTCTGGTACAAACTGGAAGTCCATGAGGTGGAAACAGCTTAAGAAACTTGGATACCACCAGCAAATCCCAGAATGGCTGGGCTAGAGGCTTACAGCCAGAGATGGCTCCTGTCACACTGTCCATACAGATAAGACAGTTCCTTTCTTTCTTCAGAGAAGTATGAGCACTCTTTTACACAGCACAACTCCCTCTAAAGCAGCCACAACTGTCAAAGTGCAGGAGACAGAAGGGATACCATGGGGACCAGAAAAAGAGCAAACAGCTTAACCTCCATCCCAAATCTGACATGAGTTAACCCAGTCATTTCACTCTCAAGTATGTCTACTTCACGCAACCACAGAATGGTCTGGGCTGGAGGGGACCTCCAAAGCTCATCTAGTCCAAGCCCCTCTGCAGTCAGCAGGGACATCCTCCACTACATCAGGCTGCCCAGAGCCCTGTCCACCCTCACCTTGAATATGTCCAAGGACAGGGCCCGAACCCTACTCAGAAGATGTCAAAGCCCAGCCTGCTGCCAGCTTCATCCACAATACCATGAAGGGCTCCAGTGCAACAAATGTCAGCCACTCTCCCACACAGCCCAGCAGAACTGCAACCATCACCTCCCAAAGCATTCTTTTTGGAAGCAGCCACCGGTTGGACAGGACGACCTTGGGAGGTCCCTTCCAATGCAGACCATTTCTATGATTCATTTGCATGCAAGGCTGAAAGAGAATGTAAGACGTTGCAGCAGAAAGTGAAGAATGGATGGAAATTTCTGAAAAAGATGACCCCAACCATAGATTTCCAACTTTATTTCGTGCAAGAAAGCACCACAGTGGATCAGATGTTTGAACTCCAATCAAGTTTGAGCTGGAGGAGCATCCAAAACTAAATATCAAAGACATGTAAAGTTGTAAGAATGCTGGAGTAGCAGACATGCTGGCAATACCAAAGGAAAGCCAGGCAAGAGCAAAAATCACAGAATGGTAAGGGTTGGAAGGGACCTGCAGAGATCACCCAGTCCAAACCCCTGCCAAAGCAGCATCACCTAGGGCAGGTCACACAGGAACGCATCCAAGTGGGTTTGGAAAGTCTCCAGTGAAGGAGACTCCACAACCTCTCTGGGCAGCCTGCTCCAGGGCTCCAGCACCCTCACACCAAAGTAGTTTCTCCTAATGTTGAGGTGGAGTCTTCTGTGCACCAGTTTGTGTCCCTTGTCCTATCACAGGACACCACCGAAAAGGGCCTGCCCCCTTCTTCTTGACCTCTGTCCCTCAGATATTTATAAACACTGCTCTGATCCCCTCTCAGCCTTCTCCTCTGCAGACCAACCAGCTCCAGGGCTCTCAGCCTTTCCTCATCACACAGAGGTTTCAGTCTCTTCAGCATTCTCACAGTCTCTGTTGGACTCTGTCCAGCAGTACTCCAGGTGAGGCAAGAACTAGTGAGATTCCTGGTGGGCACCTGTTCCCTTTATAGAATGAGGAAAAGATAATCAGTACGACCCAGAGGCTGTGTTTATGCCAGGCAAGGAACGGCATATGTGAGACCATCACAAAAAAATGTTTGCCTAAACTCAAGGGTCTGTATTTTGACATCAGGTCTCTTCCTGCTGTGTTATCACAGAATGCCAGGTTGGAAGGGATTCCAAGGATCATCTGCTCCAATCCTTCTAGGTGACAGTGGAGTTGCAATGAGCTGCCCCAGCAGACCGCCAAGCTGAGCTTCAACACTGCCCAGTGTAAGGGACTTCACCACTGCCCTTGGGGGATGATTCCAGTGTCTGACTGTGCTCAGGGGATTTTCTTCTGGAGTCCAGTGGGAATCTCCCCAGCAGTAACCTGTCCCCATCATCCTTTGTCTTCTCTGTGGGACTCCTTGTAAAAAGGGATTCTCCATCCTCCTGGGAGCCACCTTTGATGTGCTGGTCCACGCTGATGAGGTCTGCCTGAGCCTTCTCTTCTCAGGCTGAACAGCCACAGCTCCCTCAGGCTTTCCTCATGTGGCAGGGCTGCCAGGCCTCTGACCTTCCACGACTGCTCAGACATTTAAGCAAGGCATTTGCCATACTGGCAGCTTGGACAGGCCATCAGTTTCTTCAAGCAGGAACAAAAAGGAGCAGAAAATCCCAAGTCTTAACCTTTGTAGCTGCTTTATAGCTATGAAACACACAACCCGAGGACTAAAGCCGTGCAAAGCTATGCTTCCAGACCGAGACAGCCTATAAAGGCGTTGTGCAATGAAACCATCAGCAAAGTTCCCAGATAACGGCCAGGGCAATTGACCTTGGCTGGGAATATAGGACAACTTCCACGGCACCTCCCGATTCTGCTGCAATATAAAACCCCTGCTGAGCCCCAGCCTCTCCACAGCCATAACGGCAACACGCCCCGCGCTCCTTGGCGAAGCGCCTACCGGTAAACACCGTCTTAGTGAGAACCCCCTCCCCTCGTGTTTTTTCCCCAAAGCTAAGAGTGTTTTCCTTAACGCCACTCCACGATGGCAGAGCCTTGCTTCGTCTTCAGGGCACCCCCAGCCCTACCCTGAATGCGCCATGACACATTCGCCGACGTTCTGCGCGGTGCGGGCACACAAAGGACCAAAGGACCCCCAGGGATGTCAGCCGGCAGCCCGCTGGGCCCCGGCAGCCGCACCCCCGCACACGCCCCCCCTACTCCCACTCCCGCCGAGGGGCGCCGCCCGCCGCCGCGGCGCACAAAGGAGGGCGCCGCCGCGCACGTGGGCGCCGCCGCACCGCGCCGCCCCAAGATGGTGGGCGAGAGCCACGGCCCGGCCCGGTACCGCCCGGCCCGACTCCGCCGGACAGGGTGTCCACACGCCTCCACAGCTTCACCCCTTTTCCCCGGCTCGGTGACAATGGAGCCCGGGCACGACCCGGCGTGCGCAGCGGAGTGTCCCCCGGCAGGGCCCCGCTCACCCGCCGGCCAGACAAAGGGACCCGAAACCGGCGGGTCCGGAGGATGACAGCGGAACGGGAGCTCCCGCCCGGACTATCCCCTGCGCCCCCCGCCCCACGTGTACCGGGGCTCACCTCGTCCTCCCGCTCGCTGCGGAAGCAGAGGCACG
>WBNM01017799.1:358291-368845 GCA_013399055.1 Ramphastos sulfuratus | reverse complement strand
ATTTAACTTGTAAGGACTTTCTATACTGCTGCACATATTTCAAAAGGTACAAAAGAAGAATGAGAAGAGTGAATATTGAGGGACCCTGTTGTCAGAGCACACTCTCTTGTTACTGCTTTTCTTTTCTACAATGCCTGCCTGTGAACCATTACAATTGCCACCCCAAGGGGATCATGAAAAGTATCACAGAATCAACCAGGTTGGTCTGATGGTTTGGGAGTTCACACACACACACACTTTGTAAAATCACCCAGACTAGACTCAGCCAGCTGGAAGTTAAGGACTGAAGCTCTNCCTTGAACACCTCCAGGGACGGTGACTCCACCATCTCCCTGGGCAGCCCATTCCAGTGGGGAATGACTCTCTCAGTGAAGAACTTTCTCCTCACCTCCAGCCTAAACTTCCCCTGCCACAGCTTGAGACTGTGTCCTCTTGTTCTGGTGCTGGTTGCCTGAGAGAAGAAAGCAACCTCCTCCTGGCCACAACCACCCTTCAGGTAGTTGTAGACAGCAATAAGGTCTCCCCTGAGCCTCCTCTTCACCAGGCTAAACAATCCCAGCTCCCTCAGCCTCTCCTCACAGGGCTTGTGCTCGAGGCCTCTCACCAGCCTCGTTGCCCTTCTCTGGACACGCTCAAGCACCTCAATGTCCTTCTTAAATTGAGGGGCCCAGAACTGGACACAGTACTCAAGGTGTGGCCTAACCAGTGCAGAGTACAGGGGGAGAATGACCTCCCTGCTCCATCCAAGAAGTCCCACAACAAATGTGCTAAGAGAATTACACAAAAGAAGGCTACTGGCACTGTCCATGCTATGCTAAGACTCAAAAAAGTTATACACTATGCATCTACTTACTATATACTCTACAGAGTATAGACTTTACCATTAGTTACTTGGAAATACAGGTTCTCTGGTGTGCACCAAAGGTAAAGGAATCAGGTGCTGGGGAAAAAAAAATGTTGGTTTATTCTTTTTTTTTTTTTTTTGTTATCACAGATGCCAATTTAAAGCATATTCTTATTTGTCAGTAATTCCAATTTGTATTCTTGGTAAGAAGGGACACTTCCCCAAAGGAGACTTCAGATGAACATCTGGATGTTTTGTTCCAACCAACAGGACAATTACACAGACCTGACCTGCATTTTAAGAGCTTCTCACTTTTGGGAGATATCACTGAACATATGTCTGGTCACAGCTGGTAACCTTCTTTCTATGCACTTAGCTATCAAAGCTGGGTCACAAAATCACCTCCCACATCAGGAAATTTAAAATAAAGGCTCATTTCTTTGATGATGTTTGAGGTAGCTTCTTCAAATCACTCTTCATAACCGTGGTCTAAGCCTTTCATCATACTTTGATTTCTCATGGATTTTGAGAATATAATTTTTGGTTTGCTCCTATCACTCTGATCTCTCACAATCCACTTAATGCTTTCACCAGGGCTTCAAGGATAGGAAGATTTGTCAGTGCAGTCAATACCCACCTGTGCTTTCTTTCCACTGAGGTCACCAAAGAATTTGGGTAACAGGTAGCTACCTGTATAGAGCAATTAGGGATGCCTGAGCTCAGGAAAGCTTGGGGATTGTTTTTAAAATAGAAAGACTGGCTCGGGCTGAGTTTCCCTATGACTGAGAGCAAGTGCAGCTCAGAGTAATTTAATCTTGGAGGCCTCTTCTTGTGCATACAATAGCTTGGGATTTTTTCTAACACAGAATTCCACAGATACCGTGCTTTCCTCCAAAATGGGGCTTCATTGGGTATTTTAAAACCACAGGAACACAAAGAGGATCAGGGGTATTACTGACTGGGAACTATTCCTGGCACTGTACTATAATGCAAGTGAGAAAAACATCTGACATGACCAAAATGGTAGTATCTCATTCTTTAAAGATGCTCTGATTATCACTGTGAAAGTTCTTTGGACCTCTGTGTTCTTCATGTAAGTAGTAGCCTGATGTCTTCTTTGCCAGTTGCCTTCTGTTAGTTGAACAGTTAATATTTCCTCTGTTTCTGGGCCTGACCCTGCATGACCCAGAGCTTCCCCAAGTCCCTGGGCCCAAAGCCACAGCCAGAGGCATCAGCAGCTCATTCCAGTTTGGAAGTCTCAGTGCTTCACAAACCAAGCCAGCAGTTTTGGGGGTTGTTTTTCTCTTTTTTTTCACTCATCTATTTCAGAAGTTACAAATGCACCAAGCATTCAAACACCCACTGCCATCACCACAACGTGTGGGTCAGACAGAGGGAGGCACAGGGAAAGTTGTGTGTGGTGGTGGGACACACTGCTGCCCTGAGCTCAGCTTCCCAGGTGGCAGCAGTGGCACCAGGGAAGACAATGGAGCCTCCTGTGAGCTGTAACTGTGCAATGCAACCTGGGGAAAAAACAATATGAAGGCCTACTACTGATAGTAGCTTTGGAGATGGACTGTGGTGGTCTGGCACAGGTGACCATGGCTTTAAAAGCAGCTGAAGGTCCAAGAGAAATTCTCATGTGCATTTCAGGGAGTTTCTTCTGTCAGAGTGAAAATCTCATGAGTTTCATTCTGGATTTTTGAAACACAGTTTACTTGGCAACTTCAAGCAAACACCCTGTGTTCCCAAACTCTTCTGCGTGCGCTTCTCCACTTGCCAAGGCCAAGGATGTGACAGAAGCACACTTAATGAGGAAAAAGATGTTCATGATGGAAAGAAATTATGAAGGATTGACTTTTTAAATGTAACACCTCCACTGTTTGAGCTTCACAGGTTTCTGCTGGAAATTATAAATCATTTCCAAAGGCAGGTGGGATACAAGTAAGAATGGGAATAATGTGAAGGACAAGCCAGTGACAAATCAGCAGCAATGCAACTATAGCATGAAAATTATTCTTAGCCATTACCTGCTAGAGAAAATATTACAAAGGGAGATACAGACTCAGCAAGGACTTGTCAACTAGGCAGTCATGAAACTAGCATCTATCTAACCTCTGGAGTGCAATGATTGGAGAATGTTGGATGTCCAATGAAATCATAGAATCATAGAATGGCAAGGTTGGAAGGGACCTCAAGGATCATCTAGTTCCAATCTCCTGCCATAGGCAGGGACACCTCCCACTAGAATAGGTCGCCCAAGGCCTCATCCAACCTGGCCTTGAACACCTCCAGGGAAGGAGCAGCCACAACCTCCTTGGGCAACCTGTGCCAGTGCTTCACCACCCTCACTGGAAAGAACTTCTTCCTAACATCCAGTCTAAATCTCCCCTCTGCCAGTTTAAACCCATTGCCCCTAGTCCTGTCATTGCATGACCTTGTAAATAATCCCTCCCCAGCCTTCCTGTAGGCCCCCCTCAGATCCTGAAAGGCTACTATAAGATCTCCTTGAAGCGACACAATAGAATAAAAAGGATTTTGTGTATGTGCTGCAAAGGCTTGTTTTAAAAGTGTCACAGAGACTGAAAGTTTTCCTTTCCTTTTCAACACACAGATGCTCCCTTAACAATCCGAAGGAGCAAATGTTGCATGTCTCACATCATAAATTCTGCAGCTCCACAAACTGCTGTTCCACAGGCAAAGCCCTTGGTCATGCCGGCCCTGACATGAGCAAGCAAAACCGCACACCCCGGCGTGCTGACAGGCACGCAGCCAGATGGGCATCTAAAGATCCAGGGGACTGGGGCACCTGGGTCTGTGTGTGGAGAATGAATTGATCCTTTGATTCATTCTCAGAAAATCAGCTTGAAAGGGAATTGGGGAACATCAAAAGTTGTTTTGTAAAAAGAACTAAGTTGGGGGGAAGTTTTCTTTGGCATTAAGGAGAGATTTCCTGTCCTATTCCATGATCTCACTAGTAAGTGCTGTAGGCACACCCCACCCCCAGCCCAGTGAGCCTGGCTTCAAACATCTTGGATTTGCTGCTTATTATGTGAAAACAACTATTTCTATATAATTAAATAGAGCCTCCCACCTCTTCCCTCTCCTGCTTGGATGGAGCCTATTTATAAATCATGAGCTCACCAATCCCAGTTGATGCAGCACATCTTTGAGCAATAAAAGAGAGAAACAAAAAAACCCACTTTTTTATTTACTGGATATTCCCAAAATATTTATTTTTCCCCTCTCTCCCAAATGTTTCTCTTAACTAGTGAAAAGGTAGTGCAGCAGATCTTTCAAAGCATACCATCTTAAAAGATGGAGAAGCAGCAGAAATTGTTGGGTCAGGTCACATAAGTGATTAAAGCCCTAATTCAGAATCAGTCAGAGCAGCTGTTTGTGGTTTTGTCTTTCCCATTTTTAGGGGGCCTGCAGGGCTCGAGGTAAAGCTAATAAGGGCAAAGGAGCATTTGGTGTCACCCTGAGAAGTTTAACTTTCTTTGCTGCTATGCTAACTCATTTTTAACAGATAAATTAGACTTACGTCAGCTTTCTCTGTACTACACAAGCTAAATCTTCCTTTTTTTTCCCAGTTTCTGAGACTTGGTGAACTGAATTTCTTCAAGATACAGGAAATAATCCAATGTCCACTGTCCCAATAGACCTGTGGGGACAGCTGTCCCCCATTCACTGTGAGACTGCCAACTCCACTGCCTGGTCAGGTCAGACTGTATGACCTGTTTCTATATGCATTAATGTATGGCTACATGTACTGCCCACAGAGCAGGAGCAGCTTGCAGGTCAAACTTCTACCTGGCCACATGACAGCACTCATCCACTGCAGCACCCTCAGGCATGGCTGTGTAATTAATAACACAAGGAATGCTCTCCAAAATTGGGCACAGAGGGTTGTATGACTAAGTCACACAGAGCTCGTGATTTTGGATAAACAGAGAGCATCCCACAAGCACATACTGGTAGCCTGTTTCACAGTGGGGCATGACCAGTGTCCCCAGTGGAGTTGTCCAGCTCAGTAACAGCTGGAAGCACCAGACTTTCCCTGTGATGTCTTTACTGTATCTCATAAAAGTCTGAAATAGAGATGGGAGCCTTTTATAGCCTTTCCACAGACAGTGGTACAAATGCATCACATAGGAAAACTTCAGTTCTCAGCAGAGCTAATCTGTATTTTTTCGGAATCCAGCTCTTAGTGGCAAGTTTGCATTTCTGAGGCCATCCCTGCCCCTGGCAGCAGCAATTAGCATCTGAGAAGTGACATCACTGCTGACACCACTGATCTGGGAACTCACGCCGAGGGTCTGGCCTCTGCAGCTACCTTCATGCCCCAGAGAAGATGCATTAGCTCAGGCTTGGCACTTACACCTCTTTTCTCAGTGCAGGGGGCTGATGGTACAGTCTGGATAACCCAGGCTCCTGAGGGCCTCTCTAACTCCACAACACAAACCTAACCAAACATTTTCCCTGGGCTAGAATGCTCAAGCTTCTTTTTCCCTCATCCCCATGCACCTTTAATCACTTCTTAGGTCCCATTGGGGAGGAATCACTTGAGCAAAAAGGTGGCAAGAAGGAGGCCAGCAGCTACCTCGACTGCGGACACTAGAAATTCCCCAAGGATGCATCCTGTCAAGTAATTTTCTGGGCATTTTACTATCTGAGTCTTTGCTGGAGCTTCCCCCAGTCACTTTCTAACAACACTCCTTGCTTTTAACACTTGTCTTGGGCTGGGGATGGCTGTTGGGTGGGACATGCCTACTTCCATAGAAAAATGAACTGGGAAGTGTTGGAGGAAATGTTGCTGAACTGTCTCAAAGACAGTTCATTCATTTTCTACTAAAATAGTAGAAAACAGTACTGTTATTTTTGCAATAAGGTTCAGCTGAAATCCTGTGTTCTTTGCAATATTTAAGCAAAACTCATCTTGACCAAGTTGTGGCAAGGAGTAGATCTCTTTCTGGTTTACCCCTCTTGAAAATGAATTTGTTCCTTCGTCCTCCCTCCCTTTAAAGGATGCTAAGCAATGACAAGGTAGTTCTAACATGACAGCTTCATTTAAGGCTGTGTTATGACCAGCTGTCTGTCAAAAATAGCCTTGTTCACTCTATCACTTCCCCAAACAGAGTCATTGCAGTGTTCCAGTTTTCACCTGCATTTTGTAATACTCAGTAAAGAATCAAGCTTGTAACTTCCAGTAAGACATAAATGCCTTTCACATAACAAGTAGTTTCTATAGCAGAAAAATGTAACTATTGCTTGGAATAGAAAGAGAAAGAATTCCTTCCTTAGAACTCTGGCTAAAACAATAAACAGGCCCCTTTGCTCTTGGTCTTCTTTGCACGCAGCATTTCAAAACTATGTGGAGTCACTGGGGAAAAGAATGCAAGCAAGAAAGAAAGGGGGGGAAAAAAGCTAACATCAAACTTCATTTGAGTTCTAATGCTCATACAATTTTCCAGATGAGGCAGGCAGACAAAAGTATGTTAGTTTCAAACTAGGATCAACCCACTGACTCTGATCATGACCCATAGCCTGTCCAGTTGGAGTTCCTCCTCCATAGGCAGCTCAGATGAGAAATGAGAGAAAGAATGCCATGATTGTACCACAGCTGGTAAGATTTCACACGATGTCAGGTACCTTCACAGATAATTTGACCTCACAGGTATTTCCAAATTATATGTTGCTCCTATTGCTTTAAAGCTTAGCCCTTGTTTTCTTCTTGGACCAAGGAGCCAGCACAATTAGAAACAGCAATCACTCAGCTTTCAGAAGTTCTCACTATTCCGTTCATCCCCCTGAATTTTTCATCTTAAAAAATAGCCTGTTCTGCCTGAGTTGGAGAAAACTGAAGACATACAGAATCTCTGAGTCGACTCAGTGTTGTCAGAAGCATTTATAATTTTAGTCTATTCACATTGTACCATTTCTGGAGCAAATTCAGCTGCTTTCTCCCATACACACACTCGCACATCCACACACGTGTACGTTGCCCCATTCATTACCAAGGCACTGTGCTTGCAGCCAAGCAAAAGAAACTACTCCTTAGAGGCAAAATCAGTAAGGCACACATGCTACAAATGGCAGAGTCACTTGACAGCAGGTGTTTTGTACCTCACAGGTTACTATCATCAGCAGAGATTACAGTTGAGGAGCTGAGTATCTGCAGGTTATGTACAGGTTTGAGAGGCCTTTTCAGGAATTTTGTGTGCATGCCATTTATCTTTGCATGACTTTTCTGGCTCAATATCAGAAAGGATGGCAACCATCAATTCTAACATGAATTCTTACCATATGGCTCCTTTCATATTATTATTTTTCAGGACCAGTGTCACGAGTTGCACAGACTAGATGTGGTGTGAAACACTCCTTTGTTTTGTTTGCTTCTTACTATCTGCTTTCCTGTCTGCAGGACAGCAGAAAAAATTCATTGCCACTCCTAAGGAGCCTCAGCTGATTTATTAGATTCATTCCTCAGCTACTGTCTTAAATACCCACCTCAGAAACAAAATATTTTGTTGTCATGGTTTTGATTCATTCCAAGAGATGTAGAAATCTCCATTCTAATGGCATCCAGTGTCATGTCCTGGCACAATGCAGGCAACAGCCTTTTGCATCCAATGAGACATGTGGCTTGGACAGATTCACTCTGATATGGGGCAAGAATTGGCTGGAGGGCCTGGCCCAGAGAGTGGTGGTGAATGGTGCCACATCCAGTTGGCANGCAACAGAAAGAGAGGACACAGTCTCAAGTTGTGCAGGGGAGGTCTACGCTGGATGTTAGGAAGAAGTTCTTGACAGAGAGAGTGATTGGCATTGGACTGGGCTGCCCAGGGAGGTGGTGGAGTCGCTGTCCCTGGAGGTGTTGAAGAAAAGATGGATGGGGCACTTAGTGCCATGGTCTGGTTGATTGGCTAGGGCTGGGTGCTAGGTTGGGCTGGATGAGCTTGGAGGTCTCTTCCAACCTAGCTGATTCTATGATGCTTCTACGTAAACAGGAACAAAATAACTGGGGAGCAAGCTGGCCAGCAGAACTACCACCATGCACAAGGCAAATGGAAAATGGGCTCAGCAACCTCCTCTCCATTTGGAGCACTGCTCTGAATGCTCCTTTCCATTGAGATCTCAGTGCTGGCTGCAAGTGCCACAGTTTCAGGAACAGTCTCTGAGATAGTGCAGGCAGATACAAAGCTGGAAACTTGGACTAATCAAATCCAAACTCCATCTTCCTCACGTACTTGAACCTTATGTTAGATGATGGCAGTGGGTTGGAACTAGATGATCCTTGAGGTCCCTTCCAACCCTACCATTCTATGATTCTATGATTTTGTACCATTACTGGTCTGGTCCAATGATTCTGTCAAGCAGCTAGAGGGCCATGTGTAGATGTCTGCTGGACTTTGATCCAACTGTGTTAGCAAGTTCAACAAACCACCCCTTGCAAGAGAGACATTTAAAAATGGTTGAACTTGACATGCTTTTTTTTTTTTTTTTAAACTCTGCATTCCTTGATCACAAGTCTCATCTTTAAAAAAAAAAAAAGGAATCTTCAAAAGGTAACCTGGTGCACATTTGTCAGTCTTATGAATCACACATTGCTACAAGATCCCTCAAGTTATGTTATTCTACAACAACTAAAACTTCTGCAAAATATGCTTCTCTTAAAATTAAAAGCAGGGGGAAAAAAGAAAGGGGGGAGGAGGAAGTGGCCTAAACCTAATAAAAGAACCAACAATTTCCCAATGGTATTTCTGAAAGTACAAATAATATATGCCCACATATACTATAAGCCAACTTTCTGTGTTTAAGGTATCAGTTGTACTGCATATTGGTTTGTTCAGCTGCCACACAGCTATTTGCTCTTAGTATTGTAATGAAATTATAACATGAATTAGTAATGAGTTCAGGAAACAAATTCAGATGTCAGCAGTTACACATAAGTCAATGAAAAAGCAAACGGAAAACCTCACAAATAACTAAAAAAAAAATAAATAGAAACTAAACTGAAACCAAACTGGGTGAGTAAATACAATCAATAAAATCAACCTTTCCTCCTCTTTCCTTCCTGTGGTAATAATAAAGAATAATACTAAGGTAGTAACAATAAAGAGCTTGGCACTAGGTATTTTCTGGAATTAATAAACCTTAGCTCAGCCTACAACCCCCAACAACCAAAGCTGAATTTGAAACCCCAGGAAATGCCTTTTGCAAACACACGCAGGACTGGAGGTTTGGGTCTTTCTCTTTCAGAAACTCAACTGCAAGGCACACCAGGACTTCTTCACAGGAAAACCTGATGACATGACAAATGCTATATAACCTTGGGACACAGATGAAATGCAAAGGTATAATCCATTACCTACTGCATCTGGATATTGAAGGGGGAGGGTTAATGTATCTCTTTTCCTTCTTTTAAAGCAAAAGCTTAGCAGTTCACTTGTAAGGCTTTAGTTTAAGAGGTGCCGCTCTGCTTTATAGAGCAGCTTTTTTAGTGTGCTCCTCCTTTTTCCCTTGCTAAGTGCAGAGGGTTACAGCCAGAAGTCAAGCACAGGTTTCCTGGCCTGCTCCCAAAGGCAGGTTCTTAAAGCAGTGCAGGCTGTGAACACATCCTGTGCAGCCAGCCTGGGCAGGGGGGTCCACTGAGACAGCCTGGAGAGAGGGGGTCTCCCACTCACCTCCAGAGCTTGAAACGGTGCCAGTTGAAACGTGCCTTGCTCATCCTCCCTGCCTTGCTCGATGCCTCTGGTTTTGATGAAACACCACAGGAAGCACTCAAAAAAACCCCCAACAAACCCCAAATCCAACAGATTTAGAGCCTGAAGGCCTCCTTCAGAGGGGGAGTTAACATGCCTGGTTTTGCTACTGGGAACAAAGGCTGATGCCAGCTAAATCAAGAACTTACACACCTCACTGTTTGCTGCTCCAGGGTGACAGATGCTGCCTTACCGAGGTCCCTAGAAGAAATCAAAGCTCTCCTCGCAGCTCTTCCACCATGTTTTGAAGGAAAGTAAAGAGCAAAGAATGAACAAGCAAAAAGGAGAAGGATCATAAAGGATCAGAAGGCTTTCCTTTCACACCAGAAGAAAATCCCAGGGCCCTGGTGTGTAACCCAAAGAAAGCAATGCCTGTGATTTCCTAAGCAGTGCTGTCCTCTCCTTGGATTCCAGCTAAGAACTCTCTACACCCATGCTCATCTTTTTGACTACAGAAGTTGGGGATGGGGGTTTAAGTCTTCCTAGAGACAAAACTGATGCTGTCTTCAGAGAGGCTACATCCTGACTGCAGGATGCCTTGTGCTTAATAAGATATGAGAGTCTACTGGTGTCACAGAGGAAATCCAAATAGCTAGGTGAAGGAGAGCAGTTTGCCACCACTTCCAATCTCACAGCATGAGTGACTAGAGCACCCCACATGACTAAGCAACATAATCACAGTATCAGCAAGGTTGGAAGAGACCTCAAAGATCATCAAGTCCAACCTGTTACCACAGACCTCGAGACTAGACCATGGCACTAAGTGCCACGTCCAAACCTGCCTTGAACACCTCCAGGGATGGTGACTCCACCACCTCCCTGGGCAGCCCATTCCAGTGGGGAATGACTCTCTCAGTGAAGAACTTTCTCCTCACCTCCAGCCTAAACTTCCCCTGGCACAGCTTGAGACTGTGTCCTCTTGTTCTGGTGCTGGTTGCCTGAGAG